>JANHFX010003572.1:13077-39944 GCA_027560015.1 Chloroceryle amazona | reverse complement strand
AGGCCTTTGTAACCAGGCCCTCTCCAGGCTTTTTGTAGCTCTCTTCAGGTACTGGAATGTGGCTGTTGGGTCTCCCCGGAGCCTTCTCTTCTCCAGGCTGAACAATCCCAGTTCCCTCAGCCTGTCCTTGTAGCAGAGCTGCTCCAGCCCCTGATCATCTTCGTGGCCTCCTCTGGACCCGCTCCATCAGATCCATGTCCTTCCTGTGCTGAGGACTCCAGAGCTGGACGCAGTCATCCTTTCCTTTCCTCCAGCCTGGGCATGTCTTGTGTTGCCCCTGCCAGGAGCTAGTCCCCTGGTTCTGTGGTTAGAGCCAGAGTTGTCTCATGCTGCTGCCCTGCCCATGGTCCTTAGGGAGGTGGCCAAGTGGGGCAACGTTACTGCAGATGTCACTGGCCCTTACACACATCCCGAGGGTCGTGGTGTGAATCTATTCACCTTCTCCATTGCTCCTAGCCCAGGAACTTGCCCACGATGCTTGTAGGCTTAGGCACTGGGGGACTGGTGGGGAGAAAGAGCACAGCCATCTAGGTTGTTCCCATCATGTGGAGAACTGGGGGCAAGCATTAGGTTCCTTAATTAACCCATGAAGTGCCATAACAGTCCCCACTGTAATGTTTGCCATACAGAAAGGCTCTCCTGAGACCAGTAAGGATTTGGGCAGAGCAGCATCTCCCTGGGCTGTCCTCAAGCCTGGAACTTTCTCTTTGCTTTGATCAGCTAATGGTGGCCCTTTTGCTATCTGACCTGAATTTACAGGAGAGGAACAGGATGGAAAGGGTTAATTCTTTCATTTTGCTGAGAGCAGAGTGGCAGGGTGAGCCACCATGAACCCCAGAATTTCCAGGTTCTGTTGGTCGTTCTGGTCAGGCTTGGTGTGATACGTGGTCATAAACCGGAGACTGCACTGGGAAATCATTTAACCACAAAGTGGGAAGATCCCAAAGACCAGCTGCAATTGCTGATGCTTGGGATAGTCAGAGGGGAAATGTGGTGTAACGCATTGCATCATGCTCTGGGGGTGACATATCATCCTAGAGGTAATATAATATATAAATCAGCCGAGATTTATATTCCCGGACTGAGCTACCATCTCATGGGAGGATAACGTACCTAATCCCAGTATCCTTGCTGAGACAGAGCACTTCTAACACCCACAGACCTCACAGAGCTGGAGGCAGCCCCAGGTATAATTAGCAAAGTTCATACCAACATGTCTGGGATTAAATCACTGCTTTGGAGAAGTACTGGAGCAACACTTTGGCTTTGTGTCAGATAAGAAGTGTGACATTGTTTTGCAGAATAAAAAAGCGCCTTATCAGGAATGTGCCAGCCTGATTGTTTGGTCAGCTCTGCCAACAGCTGACTCTGAAGTAGCCAGGGTGGCCATGGCTGGGAAAGGCTGCCGGTGGCATCACAGGTGGGAGAGGTGCTGCCCTGCAGTTGGAGATGGGTCCTAACGCTGCCCTGTTGAGCTACTGGAGAGGCTGATCCAGGCAGAGTGGGCCTGGAGAGTTCTCTGATGGCTGAGATGGGATCACACCATGCCTGACCCACAGGTGGAAAACTCTCTGGGATACTGTGCTGAGCCTTGATATCCACGAACAAACTGGTGGGGAAACATGGAGACGCATATGGTGCATCTTCTTATACTGGCATGAGAGGATGAAAGGAAAGAATTTAAAGAGGGCAATGTAACAGCTAAGAAAAGAATCATCTGAAGCTGGGAACAAGACCCTCACAATGTGTTTCTGATGCCCCTGCATCAACACAGGGATAGGGAACCACAGCAATGAGCTCTCACCAGGGGATGATATCACCACTAAAAGGGAAGAAATGAGTTTTTCCACATGCATTAAGACAAGACATGCCAGTGTGAAGGAAGATGTTCCACGTGCCCAGAAATGCTTGGGGAACTGCTGTGTCCTGGTGTCTCATCACAGAGGATACAGCAGAAAGTGAAATCATGAAAATGATAATAGATGGAGAACAATTTCCACATGAGAAGAGAGAAGAAGTGAGCTATTTAGTTTGAGAGAGTGTGGATGAGAGGGAATACGGTGAGGTGGAGGTAATAATGAACGGGACAGGAAGACACAGACACCAGTCACCCTCAACAAAGCAAGAGATGCCTGAGGAACTAAAAGGGCCTTTCTTGCAAGTGCATGCAAGAAAGTGTTTTCTGACAGGTTCAGGTGATCTGTCCATGGGATCCAGGGCATCAGGAAGCAGAGGGCAAAGCTCATTTCTGCTGGAGCCACCTCTATTTGTCTCCATCTCCCTCTACCTTCCTGCCAGCATTGAGCAAGACAGGATCTCTGATCTGCTGCGTTTGCTGCCTGGAATGGCAGTGATCCCCAGCAGCCTGCTGAAGTGGCATTTCCTTCTGGTGTCACACCAAGCAGGTTGTGGCTGTGGCTGCTTCTGGGCACAAAGGCTGTGGGAATGGCCACAGGGCTACAACACATTGCAGATGTGTCAGCCAGGTGTGAAATGCCTGGATTCCCTCTGGCAACAGCTCTCAGACAGTGTGGGGCATCAAATGCATTCTCAAATGACTATGTGCCCAGAATGTGGTGGACACAGACATGGGGATTGGAGTCCCCTCACCACAGCTGCCCTTTCCCACCTCACCATGTTGCACCCCAAGGCAGTGCATGTAAGTTGGGGTGAGATCAAAGGTGCTCCTCTGCTGAGTCCAGGCCACTCAGTGCATGTGTGACTGGGCAAGGGGCTCTGGAAATCAGAAATACTGCCTGAGATGCTGACGGGTGCTCCAGATTAAAGGTGGTAGCTGATGGGCAGACAGCTGTGGGGAAGCTGCATTACATGGAGGCTCAGAAGAGGGTGTGATGTGAGCACCCTCTGATGTGAGCAACCACTGATATCCAGAGGTTCCCTGCAGGATTTAGGACTTGTCACAAGGGAATTACCCTTCTCTCCAGAATGAACAGGGAAAGCAATCAGTGTTAATAACTTTTTGCATGTCCCTTCTGCCACCTTTTCTGCCACCCCAGTGTCAGAAAGCAACGTCTCTCCTGAGGCTTCCTGGTGGGATGGGCGAGTTGCTTTGTCCTGTCCCTCTGAGAGGGGAGCCACCAGGGCTCTGCCGGGCACTCTGGGCATACTGGAAGCTGCTATCAGGCTGCCAGAGGAACTGGTCCACAGCCCCACACCCCTGACACTGCACAGTGACAGTGATGGTGCCATCAATGGTAGCAGTGGATGGTGATGCTGTGGACAGTGCTGTGGTGTGTGCTGCACACTGCTCCTGCAGAGCTTCATTAGGAAAATATTTTGTTTGTTTTTCTGCTGTTGTTTTTCATTTGTTTGGTTGGGGGTTTTTTGTGTTTTGTTGTTGTTGTTGTTTGGTTGGTTTTGCTTTTTTTCCCTGGGGCTGCTGGCGTGACACTCCAAAAGGCTTTGCTTCTGCAGGGATGTGCTTTGCACAGCATCTCCAACCCAATTTGTGTCCCCTGCTGGGGACCTGCTGTGTCCCAGCCTCGCCATTCGTGTTTGGGCCAGACAGAGCAGGTGGAGACCAAACAGACCTGAGGGCTGCTCCTCCTTGCTGCACCCCCATGGCAACCCCTAAGGTTTTCCTAGCCATGATCTGCCAAACAACAGTGCCTTGTCTCACCTTGGTGCAAATTACCTTCCCTGCCCCATGGCCCAACTGGCGCATGGGCAGCAGGGCCTGGTGGCTGCAGATGGTTGCAGGGCCATGCCCCCACCATCAGCCCATTGGCAGAGAGCTTGGGTGAGCTGCAGGGAAGCCTCACTGGCTGATGCTTTCAAAGCTGCATCTCCCCAGGATGTGGTGGCTGGATCAGAGTTCAGTTTCTCTGTCAGGTTTGAAAACAATGCTTTTAAGTCAATGCCTGGGACCAATCCAGGCTTGCTTGCTTTCTTCCTTCCTCATTTTTTTTTTCTTCCCCTCCAGTGTTTCTCACAAATCAAAAAGTCAGAAAGAAGTTGGTTTCAGGGTGAAATGAGTGACTTTTGACTTTCAGCATCATTTGAGGTTCAGGGGCCATAGGAAAAAGGAAACACAAGCAGGGAGCTGGGGTTGAGTTTTAAAGGCCATGAACTTTGCAGAAGCCTCACCAGGGGAAGGACAGCACACACCCAGAAAGTTTCATGCAGCAAGCAATGTGAGGAGATGCATTGCACTTGCCAGCCAGCCACAGGTTGCTGCTCGGCATCTCTTTAAACATCGAGCTCTGCACTGATGCTCCTCTCTGGTGACTCCCAAGTGCTCTTCTGGATCCACTGCCAGGCTGGGGCTTGGCCAGTACGCAGCTTGGAGGACTTTTGCCAGTCCCGCTCGTGTATCAGTCGGGAGGGCAGGACTCTGCGGTCCAGCGCATCCCTGTGCTTTCCATCCGGGAGTGCCGCCACATCCCACTGATGGAGTAATTGCAATATTGTCATGACATGTAGCAGATCAAAGTCTGGGTGCAGGGGAGGTGGCAGTGGCGGTAAGAATGACATGCAGTTTGCATTTAGAAAGCACTTAAGAAGCAATTATCCAGCGCTGGGAGCCCTGGCCAGAGAGTGTGGCTCATGTATTTTAATGTGTATTTCAAAGAGCTGGGGCTCGGTGCTCAGCGGGAGGCCTGACAGTCCTTGAGCAGCTGTGTGCAGCTCGCTGCGGGCCAGGCTGCGCTGCACTGGCCTCACCGAAGCTGCAGGCTGCCAGTACACGGCCCACTTGCCCTCGTCCCCTGCTCCTTGCCGCTCTGCTGTGTGGAGCTGGACAAGAGGTAAGGAGGAGAAGGGAGTGTTGCCGTTGCCCCTGGGCATTTCCACTCTGGGCAGCTCCTTATTCCTGGTGATGGAGGTAGGTGCCCTTTTGGATAGGATGCTGGGCTCTGCTCTGGCTGCAGCAGCCAGCTGCAGCAATGCCAGCTTTGCTGCTCTGGCACAGGGGCTCAGGACCTCTCTGGCATGCTTGTGCCAGCCACTGACTGTGCTGGTGATGGGATGGGCCTGTCTCAGACTCCGCTGCAAATCCCAAAGCAGCTGTACCTCACTCTGCAATGAAGTCTGGTACCTCCAATGCACCCTGAGGACACTGCGCACCATCCTGCTGATGGCTTCCCTGAATCAGCCATGCTTGCCCCATCACGTCTCCAGCTTCTCAGCACTGAATCACAGGGCTGCAGGAGAGCTGTGGTCCTGCTGGCTCCCTTTCTGCTTAGCAGCGGCCATTGCTAATGCTAAAGCATCTGTAGGGAAAGAGACCACCTAGGAGAGGCTGCCTGGTCCTCGTTTTCTAATTAGAAGCAGGCTTAGATAGACTAAACAGGTTAATCAGTAATGAATAAATGATCACCTGTAATTATTGTCTTCACTGGTGCCTGGAGGAGCAAAGAGCAGAATGGGTAACCCCCTAACCTGAGCTGGAGACCTGTCATCTTCCAGGGACCATCCCACAAAGATCTCCCAGCTCCTGGGCTGGCCCAGGGTGGGCAGCCAGCAACACCCTGGAGCAAGCTCACCATTAGGTTGATGCTGAGCTAGACCTTCAGCATCTGCATGTGAGGAGGTGAAGGACAGCGAGAGGGCAAGCAGGTACAGCAGGCATCACCCCATGGATGGAGCTGGGAGCATCCCCAGTGCCTGGGCACCTCTGTGCAAGGCATCTCACGTAGTGAAGGTGGGTTGTGAACTGGTTGAAGGAAAGAAGTCAGAGAGTTGTGGTTAATGGGGCAGAGTCTAGTTGGAGGCCTGTATCTAGTGGAGTCCCTCAAGAGTTGGTACTGGGACCAGTACTGTTCAATATATTCATCAACAACCTGGATGAGGGAACAGAGTGCACTGTCAGCAGGTTTGCTGATGATACAAAACTGAGAGGAGTGGCTGACGCATCAGAGCTGTGCTGCCATCCAGAGAGACCTGGACAGGCTGGAGAGTTGGGCGGGGAGAAATGGAATGGAATACAAGGGCAAGTGTAGAGTCTGGCAGCTGGGAAAGACCAGCCCCAGGTACCAGTATAAGTTGGGGACTGACCTGTTGGAGAGCAGTGGAGGGGAAAAGGACCCGAGGGTCCTGGTGGACAGCAGGGTGACCATGAGCCAGCACTGTGCCCTTGTGGCCAAGAAGACCAATGGCATCCTGGGGTGTATTTGAAGGGCTGTGGTTAGTAGGTCGAGAGCGGTTCTCCTCCCCCTCTACTCTGCCCTGGTGAGGCAGCATCTGGAATAGTGTGTCCAGTCCTGGGCCCCTCAGGTCAAGAGGGACAGGGAACTGCTTGAGAGAGTCCAGCATGGAGCCACAGAGATGACAGAGTGGAACATCTCTCTGCTGAGGAAAGGAGGAGGGAGCTGGGGCTCTTAAGCTTGAAGGAGACTGACGGGTGACCTCATTCATGTTTAAAATATGTGAAGGGCAAGTGTGAGGAGGATGGAGCCAGGGTCTGCTCTGTTATGTCCAATGACAGGACAAAGGGTAATGAGTGCAAGCTGGAGCATAAGAGGTTCCACAGAAAGATAAGGAAAAAGTTTTTCACTGTGAAGGTGACAGAGCCTGGGACAGGCTTCCCAGAAGGGTTGTGGAGTCTCCTTCTCTGGAGACATTTAAAACCCACTGGGACACATTCCTGTGTGACCTGTTCTAGGTGGTCCTGCTCTGTCGGGGGGGTTGGACTAGATGATCTTTCAAGATCCCTTCCAACCCGTGACATTCTGTGATTCTGTGATCTCATCCACAAGGGCAAGTGTAGAGTCCTGCACCTGGGGGAAGGAATAACACCTGGCACCAGTACAGGACCGAACTGATGGAAAACAACTCCTCAGAGAGGGACCTTGGAGTCCTGGTGGACAATAAGTTATCCATGGGACAGCAATGCGTCCTTGTGGCCAAGAAGGCCAATGGTCTCCTGGGGTGCATTCAGAAGGGTGTCCAGTAGGTCAACGGAGGTTCTCCTTCCCCTCTACTGTGCCCTGCTGAGGCCAAATCTGGAGTATTGTGTCCAGCTTTGGGCTCCGCAATTCAAGAGAGGCAGGGTAATACTAGAAAGAGTCCAAGGGAGGCTCCGAGGATGATGAAGGGACTGGAACATCTCTCTTGTGAGGACAGGCTGAGACACCTGGGGCTGTTTAGTCCAGAGAAGAGAAGCCTGAGATGGGATCTTACTAATGTTTCCAAATCTCTGCAGGGTGGGTGTCAAGGAGAAGGGGCCAGACTCTTTTCAGTGGTGCCCTGGGATAGGATGAGGGTCAATGGGCACAAACTAGAACACAGAAAGTTCCACCTCAACAGGAGGAAAAACTTCTACACTGTGAGGGTGACAGAGCCTGGACCAGGCTGCCCAGGGAGGTTTCGAAGTCTCTTTCTCTGGAGAATTTAGACCCGCCTGGCTCTGTCGCTGCGTGGGCTACCCTGAGTGACCCTGCTCTGGCAGGGGTGTTGGACTCGATGGTGTCCAGAGGTCCCTTCCAACACCTGCTGTGTGACTCCATGACTCTGTGGGACCAGACGGAGCTTGTCTTTCAGTAAGTGAAGGCATGTCCAAATGGGGCTACCACCATCCTCCCCAGTCTGTGCTAGGGCTTGATGGGCTGTTGACAGCCCTGGGCGGGTGTTCCCTGGACATGGGACTGGCAAGGGCTGGCTTGCAGCACTGGTACAACGCTGACATGCACCCTGGGAGGTCTGCCCCCAACATCCACATCAACACCGGTCCGTCAGACCATCCGTGGAGAGCTTCACCATTCCAACCTGCCACTGGAGCCTGCTGCCTTTGACAAGTCTCTCCAGTGGAGGTCTGACAGCCTGTTCTAGGGGAAGGGGACACGGGGGAGTTGCAGCATTTCATGGTGGTGCTTGAAGCACTTGTTCACATCCTACTTGGGCCCCCGACCTCTACCTTGCTGAGTCCATGGGGATGCTGTGAACTGAGCTCAGCACCCATGGCACAATTCCTGAGCAAACCCTCAGTGAGGTCAGCCCACCTGGTGTGCTGCTTTCTCCTCCCAACATCACCTCCTCCACTCACCAGGGAATGCAGGTTTCTGGCGCACTTTGCTCCGAGCTGTTGCAGTGCTGCTCTGTTTTTTGGAGGGCTCAGGAAAGCTGGAAGGTTGTCTCCAAAGACCACCAGCAGCCCCTGTCCTTACTCCCCTCTGCCTGTTGGAGAGGGGAATGTCTGTGTGGGAAGGTCAACAGATCTGTGCCAAAGTGGGACAGGTTGAAGATAATCCCAGAGCTGCAGGGATATTCATACTGATTCCAAATCACAATTCTGACAGTCTGAAGCTGTTTGCTTTCTGTTGCTGTGGATCCATCAGGTCCATGCAGATAATTCCTGACCTAGTCCTTGACTTCACCCATTGATTTCTGAGCCTTCTCCTTGATGATGTATACATCTTGTCCACATTCACTAAATGATTTAGACAGAAAAACGTTTCTGTTTAGGTTTAGGACCTATCTCCTCATGCATGACCATTCTGGAGGCTGACCCCTGTGTGGAAGACCCTAATGGAATTTCTGCTGTGCCAGGCTGGAGCCCAGGCTTTAGGACATCTGACATTCCTGGATATAGGTTGTCCTCAGCTCCTCTCTTCTGCTGTGTGTCAATTACTTGCAAAGTCCTTGAGAGTATATAAGATGATTTTCCAGCCACATGGGTCAGACCTCACCCAAAGGGCAGGGCAAGGGCATTTCATTTATTGTGTATATGGAAGAACTCGAAAGATGGTAGCCCAGCCAGGACATCTGCCTGGGCTTTAAGGCGAAGCAAGATTTAGGGTGTAAACCTTCAAGCAAAAGAGAAAACAGGACCCAGGTCTCCATCTGCTGTGAAAGGCACTCCTGTCCTCTCTGTCCTGTTCCCTTCTCTTTGGTGCACTTAGATCTTTAACAGCTTTAAGAGCTTATTTAACTTAGAGCAGCAGCACTGTCTTTTGGGTAGAGGAGAAAAATGGTCTGGAAACACAGCCTTTGTCATGTTAGGGATGCTCTGCTGTGAAAGACTGAGCTTCCCAAGTAAGCAGAGATATATTTTTACTTGTCTGGTTATACTCTTCACTTTGAAGTGCTTCAGACATGTAGGCAACATCTTTAGAGGTATTTTGGCACCACAAATCCAGCCCACTTGGCGTAATCCACCTTTCCAGTCCGAGGCACATGATACAATGCTGAGATAGACTGGAGTCTTCTGGAGCTTGGGAAAAACTGAGGAGCCAAAATCTCCACTCTGTCCAAGGCTGAGGTACACCTCTCAGCTATGATCCTGACTCCAGAGCCATCTTCTGAATTTGGCCTCCATGACTGATCTCTTGGGGACCTCACTGGGACAAAATCAGTCTTTCCAAGCCCTGTGGGAGGCTGATCTGCTGCAAGAGGCTCTGCATTCAGGGCCCGCATTTGTACATTGCAAGCCAAGGGGTGCCCAGCCACGCACCCTGGGAAAAACATCTCCTGCCAAAGGTTGGGGCATAATCTGGAGAGGCAAAAGGTTGGGGTTTCTTCTTGGGAAGAGGGAGGTGTGGTGCTTCTGTCCCATGCCATGTATGAGTTTGCTGGGCACTCGTGCTGTACACAGCAGGAGTGTTTCTCCTCTTGCCCTGCTCTTCCAGCTGCTTGGGTGCAGACCGGTCCATGGGAAGATGTTAGAGCTCCTCTGGAGCTGGACTTCTCCAGCATGGTGAAGGAGCTTCAAGCAGCTTTTCTCACAGTCACTGTAAGCAATAAGTTGCAGTAAAAAGGAAGTTGTTGAGGCAGTAGCCTTGCTTTTGACACTGTCTGGTTTTGAAGTTTTTGATTTCTTTGGTAGCTTTCAGTTGACTGAGGCCGAGGAAGCTAATTACAGAAGTGTGTCACAGAAATGCGAGGCACGCAGGAACACCATGGAAAAAAAATGGAACATATAAAAGACATGGTTTTATCAGAGAGGATTGAAAGAGAGAGGAATCTCAGAAGAGCTAGTGACTGATCTGTGACTGGAGAATAGGCAACTGCGAGAGAGGCAGCGGCAGCGAGAGAGGTCTGGTTGCAGAGCTAACTCCAGGCAGTGCAATTAGAATTTGCCAGGTAGCAGAAGTCACCCTGTCCAGAGGGACAACTTTGAAGGGTGAGTAGCGCATATCCTTCACAGACACGGCTGAAAACTCTTGACACCACCAGAGTGACCCGTGGCAGAGATGAGAATAGATCTGAAAGCAGGAGTGAAGCCAGCACAGCACCTGGATGCTGCATGTACCATGATAAGCAGTGAAAGCAAAGTATCCTACGTACTGGGGGAGAGGCAGCAAATGCAGGAGTTTGCAAACACCAGCAGATATACGGGAACGATAAAGAAGGTGGTGACTGTGCCATTAGCCCAGATGATTTCTTCAAAGGAGTGAAGGATGGTGTTGCAGCAGAAGGCAAATGGACTCTAAATCTCCAGGCCAAGGCAACTCGCTTTACTTTGAATAAATATGAGACTAAGCTGGAAAGTATCTCTACAGAAGAAGCCATCTCTGACAGAGAAGAGAAGAGAATTCTTTCTGCTACATGTGAACATCACCCGAGTATTACTCGACCAGATAAGAACCTATTTCTGCTAACATCATCACCCACTTGTCTCCCATGACCCAAGCTCTGTGACTAGAGGACCAAAGGGTGGAAGATGTTAGAAGATTTACTCCTGCATAGCCAGATGAGAAGAGCAAGGGGCATGGAGTCTACCACAAATATTTCAGTTGCTAGATTGGGGTGAGGGACCCTCAGGGTGTAGCACAGTCCAGACAAGTGCAACTCTCAGCAGAACTGCCTTCAAAGGGAGCCTATTGGCTAAATATTCTCTTAGGGCATCTCGAGACCCTAGCCACACTGTTAAGAGAATGACTAACTTGTTGAGAATATTTCTGAAGATTGCTTGAACAGAAGATAAGGTCCTAGGGGTGGTGCACTGGTGGGCTGAGATGCCCAAGCAGGAAAAGATGTCTTGCCTTGCAGGCAGATCAAAGCCTTGGATGGTCTCTTGTCAGTGCCTGGTGCCCCATGTGACCTCAGACAACACAACAGGGCCCATGTGGGGGCTGCTAATAATGGGTGAGGAGCTTTGCTGCTACGTTCTCCAGATGGGGCACTGGAAAGAGCAACCCTTGGAGAAGCTGGAGTGATTAAACTAGCTTCTCCCGGGGTGCTTCTTACTTTGTCTTATGGAGAGCCTGTTCCCAAAGACAGAATGGGAAAAAACTATATGTAAAAATTAGAGACAGCTTGATGTTAGGCAGAGCAGGAGGGAGACGATCATCAGGCAGCTGTCCTGCCATTTCCTCAGCACTTGTCTCAGGCCCTGTAATATCAGGGGTTTGATGACCCTCCTTTTTGAACCCCCTGGCCTTCAACTTACCCCAATTTCCCACACCAGGGGACAAATAAACTTCGTCCTTGGGGGGGGGGGGGGGCAGGTAAATCTCATGATGTTTGAAAATGTGGCATGAGGAATGTCATGCCAGAATCTGTCAACATGACCTCTTGCTCCTGACCTGCCTGCTGATGCCACTGTCTTCAGATGAGCAGGAAGCAGCATAAGACATTTTAGTCAAGGCCTTGAAGACTATCCAGAGGCAAGGATGAGGTCAAAACTCAGAGCTGTGAGATGACATAGCAGCACTGTGGCTGTAAAGAGGCTGTGGAGAGCATTGCTGGACACTGCCAGCCCTGGCTTCTCTAAAGCACAGTGACTGTGTTGAGCAGCTCCTTGCTCCTCTGTGCAGCTCGGGCTTGCTTGTACTGACCTTTGGGAGCAGCAAAAAGCGTCCTGCTGGCCCTGAGCAAGCAGGGCTCTGGAAGCGAGCTGTGGCTTCTCCCCTGCCTCCAGCCACAGTGCCAGTGTGGTCACACATGGTCCTTCCTGCGGTGATGCCTCAGTGTCCAGCTGGCTTTGTCTATATCTGGTTCCCAAACCCAAGTCTTTCTCTCCATGTGAAACACAAAATGTGTCCTCCCTGACTCTTTGCCACCTACTCTTGAAACACAGATCATATTCCTTACAATTTCTAAGTGCATCTGTTAATTAGATCCCGAGACAGGAATTAATTAAATACATGCTCTTTACAAAATTTCAATTTGTTTGTTCATCTTGTGCTGACCCTTGAACTAATGAAAAGCTTTCCACTGACCCCTCACAACCCCCAGGGAGATAAATCTCAGTAAAATAAGGTGGAGAGGTAGATGTTTGAAGAAATTAGGCTGCAATTCTACAAGGTCACCCTAGGTAACAAGTTATAAATAACTTTGTATAATAGCCAGGGCTGGGTGCGTAGCTCTAGTTCTTCCTAAACAGTCCTACATCCAACATTCTACATGAAGAAACACAGGTCCCAGGCAGGAGACAGCCTCCAAACAGTGTACACAGAGACCTATGCTGAGTAACAAATAGTCCCAGCTGGTGGCATGGTCACTGAACTTCATCACCAGAAAGAACAGATATTAAACCTGAAACTGCAGCTGGGGATCTTGCGACTGAAACTGGAGAAGACCTCGGCTTGGGACTGCCCTTTGCCATTGCCAGCCCCACCTTTGCATGCTGGTGGCCTATTCACAAATTTCCTAAGGTGATAAATAATAAAGACAGAGCCCAGCTCGGTGAGAGCATTTCCCAGGCAAGTGGGACCATGGTGCTGCTGGCAGGGAGGTTGAGACGCTGGCAGCTCATGCCTGACTGGTGCCCCTCTCTGCAAAAGGGCAACTGTGTCTGAGCTCTGAAGAGATTGCAAATGGCTCTTCCCACTTGTTTCACTGTTGTTCCCTGATCACTCACCCCATTTTAAATGGAGCTTTGTTTGCTTATTTTTGCGATGTCAAAATTAATTTTGGAAAGCATCTCATTGTAAGCGTTCAAAACGATTATGCCTGTTCTGCCCAGCTCTATAATTAAGTCTCTCTCAGATTTCCACTTCTAGCAGAAACAATGTGCTTGAAATAAAGCTGGCATTCGGGCAGCTTTCTGTGCACGTTGCTGACAGTGCAAGGGATGCCTGAGATTGGGCTGGAGTTTTTTCCTGCCCATCTTGTGTCTACGCAGTTTGGGGCCAAGCAAAGATGGGATGCTTGGGTTGACAGAGAGTGGGGATGGTAGAAGGTGTTAACACTTGCTGTAATGTACTTCCAAGGCAGGCTGCAGGACGCTGGAGGTGGCCAGTGGGAGTTGTTCTGCTTCACTTTTAATCCTGTTGCCAGCGTCCAGAGGCAGGATCAACTTTTGGTCTGGGAACCCCAAGAAGAAACAACCATGGAAGTACCCCCTCTGATGCTATGGAGGATTTGTATCCCATAGCATAACAAATGGGGCTTTTGAGTGCTTTGGCCAACACTCGACTCATTGCTCCAGGAGAATGCTGCTGGTGCAGGCAGGGTAAAGATGAAGCTGGTATCAGGGAGCAAAGCAGTGACTGGCTGTTCAAACAGAGCAGGCGGCAGTGGGTGGTAGGGGATGGAAACTGAGGTGCCACCACCATCTGACAGACACAAAGCAGTTCATCTGTCCCTGGGGGATAAAGCCTTGGAGACAGGAGAGAACAAGCCATTCACAGAAAAGGAAAGGGCAAAGACAGAGGGGAGAGAAGAAGAAGGTGTGGAATAAACTGTGAGGAAAGAAGCACAAGCTGGGTTTAAGAAATGCAAGGGATGTCCCAGAGCAGGTTGATGTCAGAGTCCCATGCAGCAGAGGGGTTGTGAGCTGGGCTGCAGGCTCAGCTGTCCTGAAGGGCACCTGTGTTTTCCCAGAGTTGAAGTGTTTCAAACCACCTGCTTAGCCCACAAAGCCATTCCCTTTCGTCAGTACCAGGGCTTCTGTGCACTGAAGGCTGGTGTTAAATACACGTGGTGCTTCCTGGGCAGCCCCTGTTTTATTATCTCCAGCTGTTTGTTCCAGTCTTTCCCAAGAGAGCACCAGGGCTGTCCCTGTGTCTCTTTTCCAAAGGCAGGTACGCTGGATGGGGAGAGGGGACGTCATCTGGTCTGTCCACTGCCTTCCTCACCAGTTGCTGCCTCTCGCAATACTGAGGGCAGCCTTGTGTTATTTTCAGATGCTTTCAAGCCCCAGCTCCTGGAGACATTTGGTTATAGCAGCAAAACCCTTGGCTTCTATGACCATGCAGAGTGGAGCAACGTGCATGCCAAGGTTAGAAACTGGAAGGCAGAGGAGAGATATTAAGAGTGATGAGGTATATTTGTGGCTCTTGTGCCATTTTAGCTCCTGATTCATGGGGTTTGTTTCCTGATGTGTCTTTGAAGTGCTTGGACTTGACTGTGTTGCATCTCTGCTTTCAGCCAGCAAAGCATCATTTTTTGGACTGTCTGCAGAGAAATCCAGAGGCTCGCACAGCCTTGTCTGGGTGGCAAAGCTGCACACATGGGCTGGAGCTCCTGCAAACATTCGGCTGGACAGGCCAGCACTGCAGCCCGGCTTGAGACCCTCTGCAGAGCAGCCCAATGCCTCTGCTGTGGACCCTGTGTGGCACCAGCCCTGCTGGGTGCTCCTGCCATGGTGCTACATGCTCTGATGGCTCTCCTCCAATGTTTCCCATAGCAATTTTGCAAGCTGAGGGATGGACTCTGAGTTCATTACAGCACTGGATACAGAGGTGGCCAGAGGGGTTTCCCCAGACCTTCTTTCGACACCTCACAGAAGCACTTCTCCCCATGCCTGGAGATGCCTGGGGATCTCCAGGACTTACTGTCATATCCATTTCAAAGGGGTAGCCCATCCCTCTCACCATCCCTCGGGATAAGAGCTGCACTATTGCCAGGCTTGCAGGTGGTGCTTCCAGCCTGGCCTGGGGCTACTGTGGTGATTTCACCCGAGTGAAACTTCTGACGTCTCATCCCTTCTTCTTCTCGAGACCAGATCACCCTGTCAAGGCATGAGCTTATGTATCTTTTTGAGCAGCAATCATGTGGTGGGACTTGGAGATGCTGGTCCCTGGGAGGTCCTTGCTTTACATCTCTACACAAGTCTGGTCCCTAACAGCTTCACAGCAACTGTGCACGCACCTTAGGGAGCACAGACTGAGTTCCACTTCATCAATACAGAAAATAGGCAAGAAGTCAAGCACAACCCCAGAACTCTTGGATAAAAGAACATTAATGATGTTAATATCCAGCAATCAGAATTTCTTAGAGAGAACAGTGCTGCATCCCCTTCCCTCCTGCTCATCCCCTGCTTGTTTAATGAAAATCAGAGACAGCCATTAAAGAGCTGCTTAGCATTTCAATACGTTTAATATCCTCACTGATAAGAGTACGATGGATATTACCAAAAGGCCTTTCTTAAACTCTCCCCTTCTGCAGCTAGTGCTCCTGGCTTGTGTTTGTCTCAATTCCAATTCCAAACCATCACCTTCAATGAGGAAAAATTATGATAAGATTTTTTTTTTTTTTAATATAAAGGATATTAATACACAGCATTTCTGATAATGACAAGGAAGAAAGGCATGCCAGGCCTCCCCAGCCTTGACCTGCATTAATCTTGTGCTGATTGCTCAGCAAGCCAAGGGCCTCCCACAGTCATAGCTCGTCATGGCTGATGCCAAGGGCTGACCGCTGGTATTAATGGAAGGAACTGGGCACCCACCTACAGTAACGGGGAGGGAAGTAGCGTCCTCCGCCTGGCCACTGTGAAGACCTAGGTGAGATGTTTGGCTGTGACATCTTGTGAAAGATGTTGGCTTGATGCTGGTTTGATGGCTGCTCCACTGGGAAAGAAGCCAGCCTGTGATAGGGATACTGGTGAGCGCCAGGGAGTGCTGGGGCCAGCAGGGGAGGCACCACTCTGCCCACTCCTCGGGGCAGGCACCTTGCCAAAAAAGGGGCCCAGCACATTAGGAAAAGAAAAGCCTCAGGGTGCTGGAGAGGGAAAAGAGCCCAGTGCAGGCTTCACAGGAGGGAGGGAGGAGGTGAGATGTTGTGCCTGTGATGTTGGAGCAATCCATCCCAGCCCCGGTGCAGCAGGAGGAATTCCAGTCACACTGATGTAGCATGGGTGTTGCTCCAGATGAATTGCTCTATCAATGCAGATAACTTTTCACCATGTTTATGTATTAGATGCCAGTGTAAAGGGCTGTCCACGTGCACTGTTCCATGGGGTACACTGCAGTTCACTGGGAATTACTGATAACAGCTCAGTCTGGGGCACCAAAGGCAAGTTTTTCTGGTGGGTGCCACAGCCACATGAAAGTGCAGAGCTGGGATGTACCATCTGCATGGGTCCAACACCCCTCTCCCACCCTGCTACCCCCAGGGCTGTGCTGAGGAGACCAGGGTGGAGGGCTCAGGACAGAGAGGGGAAGGCAGAAGGAATCCAACTTGTTTATTCCCAGTTTTAAAAGATCCTTGGACTCAGGGCTGTTGCCTGTGCAGGGGATGGAGGGGGCATTGTGCCTGGCCTTCTGTGTGAGGAAAGCCCCCTCAGGACTCCTCCCCCCTCACCCACAGAAGGTCATTTATTTGCCAGGAGGATCCCAGACCTCTGTACAGCGTTGCCTGTGCCCAGACACCTTGTGAGTGGGACAGGGATGCACACTGGGCTTGGAAGAGGGCACCCATGCCTTTGCATATCTCAGCACTTCTCCTCCTGGTAACGGGATGTACAGCAGAGGACAGACAGATGGACAGGTGGCAGGGGGTTACAGAGACCTGCAGCATGGCTCTGCTCCCTGCCCTGAGCATCCCCTTCTCTACAGTCTCCCGAGTCTGCTGGTGGCCCAGCACAGAGTGGCACGTGTCCTGGAGATGATGCCACTCCCTTTGTGACTGCCACTTGTGCTGCCTGTATGAGCCCTGACCGGGAGGCAAAGTGCCGGGATGTTCCTGGCCCAGGAGGAGCAGGGACACTGGAGGCAGGCAGGGATGCCCTCCCCACAGATTTGCTCTTGCAGGGCTGTGATAGGCAATCCCTGGGTGCAAAGCAAGGGGAAAAGAGCAACAGTCACTCAGGTCTGAGCTTCAGAGTTAGCAAGGAGACTGTGGTGTCCCTGGTAAATGCAGAATGACCTGGGACATGCTAAAAGGGGGTATTGCTGGGACTGGTTCCACTCCTTTGCTTGCTGATTCTCCTTGTCTGAGCTTGGCTTTCTTCTCTCTGCAGCAGCTATAAATATCCTCCCCATCTCCGTGACAGCCAGGTGTGGGACCATGTCTGAGGGACGTGGCAATGGCAAAAGGCTCACTGAGGAGCAGAAGTAGCAGCATGTGGTGAGATGGGGGAGGCAGCCGCTGGGTGGGTGTCACACCCCATCCAGCTCAGGCCAGGGAGAGATCGGGAGCCTGGGGAGGGATGCAGGTGAGAAGAAGGGCTGAATATCCTGGCATGATACCCTCCATGTGCCTGGTTCCTGGTCTATTCGGGTTTCCTGGGATGGCTTGTGATCATTTCAGTAGCTGCAGGTGGATCCTGGTATGGAAAGGATCAGCATTTCCAGGCAGGAGCCTCCCAGGCTCTTTCTCAAGTATTTGCATCCTGCACCAGCTTGCACAGTCCCGACAGTGCACATGCACATGAGGCGCATCCTAACCACAAAACCAAGCGTCCAGAGAAATCAATGCCTGCCCCTACCCCACCACACCTTCGGTGCTAACCACGTGTTCACTATGTTATGGTACCAACTTCTCACTGAGCTAGCACAGCCCTCCACCCGGGCTCAGCACCCTGCTGCACCCACCACTGTGTGCGGGCACCTCAGGACACAACATCCTCTTTCCCAAGCTGAGAGTGCATCTGAGAGGCATCGCACTCCCTGGGAGGGATGTGGGGCACACTCTTCTGGAGTCACTGGGACCTGGCTTCTGTAAAGCTGCTTTCCACTCAGTACTAGTGCCCAACCATCACAGCTTCTCTAGATTCCTGGGTCATGGCCAAGCCAAAAGCTGTGAGGAGGTGAAATATCTGGTAGCCCTGGACACTTCTTGCAAGACCTGGAGGACCCATGTTCCTGGGACACACTGGACTGGGATGGCACCAGAGGACTAGACAGCTCATGTGGGTGCCTTGTTTGTGTTGGAGGTCTGCAGGGTTAACCCCCTGTGCTAAAGCATCATGCTGGGAGCCAGCATCACAGCCCTGCAAGGCCAAAGCTGGCTTACACTGCCCCAGAAGTTAATTTCCAGAGCTTGTAACTGAGATGGTAGTAGTGTGGATGGTATCCCTCTGGCCAGGCACTGGATGACAGCGCTGAGGGATCCATGACTGTGACAAGCCCTTTCAACACAAGGAGTTTGCTGGGTTGGAGTAGCAATGCCATAACTGGTGGAAAATCAGCTTTCCCACCAGCTGCAGAGGTGGAACCACTATGGCACCAGCACTGCTCTGGGGCTTCTTTGGTGGCTTGGTGCTTCAGGAAACCATCATCCTGAGCCCTTTGCCCCAAGATCCAGTGGTTAGCTGCACCCCCATTCTGACAGCACCACTCGGCCTCTGCTAGCTGCCTTGGGAACTTCTGGAGGCCTCCCTGAGCCACAGCTGTATACCTTCCTGAACTGCTCTGCAAGCCCATCCCGTGATACCACTGATGACAGGATCTCTCCAGCACTGTCCCCAGACAGACAGCTTCCCAGACAGGCAAAGCAAAAAACCTGGAGGGACCTGATGCCCTGCGCCGTTCCCAGGTCCTGGTGATGAGTGATGCAGACATGCTCCTGCAGGGACAATCCTTATTCATTCTGAATGGGGAATTGTTTCCACACGTGAGGTGAGATGAGCAGAGAGCCCCTCAGCCCAGCATGCAGGAAGGTGATGGCAGTGACACGGGGTCCAGCATCTCCAGGGAACACACTGGGATCCAGGGTGGGATAAAGGGTGTGCAACACTCCCTCCCCACACTTGAGCCCACTGAGCAAGTCAGGGCTGAGCTTTATCTCAGGAATAGCCTGACAGAGAGATGCCCATCCTCCCTCATGTGCCTCTGCCAGGGGTGAGTCACTGGCAGCGGGGGAGGGCTGCAATCTCACCTGGGTCCCCTGACCGTACACACATGGAAGACTGAATAACCTCACTGCACATGGCGTAGGTGGGAGTCAGCATCTGTGGTTACCATGGGCAGTTATTAGTGATCGTTCAGCATTTAGATAGGGAAACAGTCGTGGCTGCTGCAGGGGGTCTGTTGACAGATGCCGAGTGTTTAATGCTGAGCAAGGTACTCACCCAGCTCGGCAATTCTAGCGGCTCCAAGCAAGAGGGATGCAGAGGCTTTCTTGACCGAGCTGTGGGGAGACTCCTCTGTGCTCCCAAGGCAGACCAGAAACCTGTCGCAGGGCACCCTTGCCTAGCATCTGGCCTTGCCCACCCTGGGACAGCTGCTGCGTCCTCCTAGACTCTGATTTTGAAGAGGTTGATGCTCTCTCAGGTGGCCAGCATGGCTGTAAACAGGCTGGGTGTTGTCAGCCATGGCCGCGTTCTCCCCTGCTCCTGCTACCCCAGCTCAAGGGCAAGTGTAGTGTCCCAGCCCAGGATGATGTGGTATGAAAAGCATCGAGAGGGGGCATTCTGCTTGTCTTCCCCTTGTCCCAGACATGCAAGGGGAGCATGTTCAAGGCGTTGTCCTCTCCATGCACTCCAGGACCGAAGGTCAACCCCTTTCCCTTCTTGCCTCACCCCTACTGAGTGCAGAGATCTCTACGGACCATGGCTCAGGCTGCAAGTTTGTCTCTCATAGAAGCTGGACAGGAACAGCAAAGAGGGATGGGGAGTGCAAGCAGTGGGGGCTGCTCGAGCACCACGAGGGAGGGAGGATGGACGGGTGGCAGTGGGGAGCGGGAGCCCACTGTCCGGATGCTCGGGCTGGGTACGGTGTGCGCGTGTGGTGTAGGAAGGGGGGCTCACTGCAGAGCCCACCCAGCCCATTGGCTTGCGAGCGGTGACAGGCAGGCAGCTCCCTCCCTGCCGAGTCTCTCGCCTGTGTGGATGCGAGCAATGTGCGCAAAGTGCCTTTGCATTAGCCGGCGTGTGCCGTAGCTCCAGGCGCTCGCTCACAGAGGTGCTGGGACGAACGAGGTGTCCCTATCCCGTGCCTGGTGGCCCTGCCAAACCATGGCATGGGCACACGGGGATCTGACATCCTTGCTCTCCATCATCATCACTTTGGCTGCCTGCCTCTCTGCCACCACCAGTGAAGGTAGGAATTGGGGTGGCCCTGGCGTGATGGGGCAATGCTGGGGGGACCTGCAGGATCTCTGTGCTGTTTGGATGCATCCGCATGGGCTTGTTGACTCTGAAGGGCTTAGCTTCTCCCTCCTCCCAGGGAAGGACTGCTCTGAGTTCCTGCCTGCCTGAGTTTGCTTATCCTGGAGCTTTTGCACCAGAGGCTAAACTTCTGAGCTGGGCGGGAGGACTTGATTTCTGCAGCAATGCCTGCCAGCTCTGCCCAGCCTCTGCTGCAAGGGCTCTGCTGCAGTGTGCAGGGGTGGATGCAGAGGGGACAGGGACACAGGCACCAGCTCAGCCATGGCGATCCCCATCACCAGAGCTGGCAGCAGCGTGGGGCTGTGCATGCTGACTGGGCAGTGTGGGCTGCGATGGAGCGAGCGGGTGGGCACACAAAGGCGTGCAGAGGGTGCAGGGAGCCGGAAGGGCATTCAGGTGGCAAACTTGTCATGAGGGAAAGGGCTGGAAACTTCTGAAGTGGAAAGCAGGGATGCAATCAGTGATCTTCTCCCGATATCTTGGTGTCAGCCATGTCAGGCCTGCTGTCTCTGCCCGGCCACTCTACCCTGCTGCTGGCTGCACTCATCCTCAGCTCTTGTTGGCAGTGCAACCCTGCTCCGGCATCTCAGGCCCCCTTCACCTTCAGTAGCGCGGCTCCTGCTGCTTGCCACCCACCCGCTCGCCTGCTTCCTTCTGCACTGGCAGCAGCGGCATGGCTGCTTCCCAGGTCTGCTGATCTTCATCACCCAGAGATCTGCCGTTCCCGCTCCCAAGTGTGTCCTTGGCACTGGCAGCAGCATCCTTCCTCCCTTCTGCTATGCCTGAGAGCCACAGCCAGCACGGTGCAGCCCGCTGCAGTGAGCCCCAGTGCTGGTGTCCCTAGCCCCCCGTGGCAGTGGCATCCCACCCTTCTCCTGCCCCTGCATCCCTGCCAGCCTTCCAGCATGCCGAGACCTGTGGGCTGGCACTGAGATGCCTCATACACTTAGCAGCATCCCACTAGGCTGGGTCCTTGAGCCTATTGCTATCTTCTAACACCCACCCGCACATCACCTCCCACCCAGCCTTTCTTCCTCTCCTGTATTACCCGTTTCCAGCTATTTTTTGGTCCTAAGTCTGTTTTTTGCCAGCTGTCCACTTCCTGGTACTCGTCCTGCTCCCTTACCCACTGGCTTTCCTGCCCTTGCTGGGGGATGCATTGGTCTCTCACTGCTGGGGATGGGCTGTGTAGGTGCAGGGTGGGACCCCTGCTCCCTGACACTCCCAGCCCTTGTTTGCCCTCCTCTCCATGGTGCAGTAAGTGCCCTGTAGCCCAGCCCTGGGCAGAGCGCAGTGCAGGACACTGCCTGTGCTGCCACGGGCTCTTGGCACTGCGGCCCTGCATACCCAAGCAGCCCCGACTGAACTCAGCTAACCTTGAGCATGGACAAGTGAGGCTGGGGCCTCTTTGCTCTCCTCTGCACGGGAGATCAGTGGCTGCTGGGGTGGGTTTTATTGCATCTGTATGGACAGCTAGGCCCCGGACTGCTGTCTGCCTGACCCTGTCTGGAAAAGACCTGGATTTCCCACAAGATTTTTTGGAAAGGAAAGTGAGTGTCAATAACAGCCTTGATCAGGGGAGTGTGTGGGGCTGGCGATGAGCTGGGCTCTGGGAAGACCAAGTGGGCTGGAACTGTATTAGACCAGGCAGAAGGTGCTGGGTGACATCAGGACAAAATGTGGGAGCCCGCAAAAAGCTGGTGGTGCCCTGTCCCCCACCCTCAAGGATGCTCCATGGGTAATGGGGCACTGCTCTGTGGCAGCACAAGGTAGCTCAGTGCCACCTGGGCCCCGTGATACAGGCAGTGGAGCTGGCGAAGTGGCTGCAGGATCCTGCCAGCAACTGGCATCTCAGGGTGCTGGGATGGGCTGCTGGTAGCATCCATGCTGGGGTGGCACCATTCATTGAGTGCCCTGGAACAGGGATGGGAATAGAAACACGGAGAGATGCTGCAAAGTGCAGCACAGCCCTGGTGTCTCCTGTGCTCCAGTTGTGCTGGGGTACTGTTTCTACAGCCTGTGTCACAAGCGGGCACAGTGTGAGGGTGTAGCTGCGGCGCACAAAGGCGCCTGCTACTGCTGGGCACAGCCCCTGCCTGCTGCCATAGCCACAGTTTGCTTCTTGCCATGCATGTCTGCTACCGAGCAAACCCAACACTCATGTATGAGCTGCAGGGTAGAAAATTACAGCTGCAAAGAAAATTTAAGGCCAATGTGTGCTCCACTTGGTGTGTACGTATGGGGAGGCAATTGGTATATAAAGACGTGTATTACCCTGAAGAAACGGTTCACTCTGATTTTCTTCCCCTTCCAAGAGCTCCCAGTGCCATTCTCTTTCCTGAAATATTTGTTCCAAGAAGTTTTGAGCTTATATTTTTTATTCCTTTCAGTCTTGTGTGCAGTGAGTACCCTGGAAATGGGA
The DNA here is from genome assembly GCA_027560015.1 of Chloroceryle amazona. Lineage (NCBI taxonomy): Eukaryota > Metazoa > Chordata > Aves > Coraciiformes > Cerylidae > Chloroceryle > Chloroceryle amazona. Next base: position 17,346 of record JANHFX010003572.1, on the reverse strand, counting down.
GGAAAATGGAATTGCCATTCCATAGGAAATCCCCGCAGCCATTGCAAAATGCATTGAAAGCCAAAACTCGGATTTTTTTTCTAGAGGGATGAAAATTTGCAGAATGTGGAAGATTTTCATTTGGAGCACTGAGAAAAAAATTGTATAAAATAGTTAAATTGCTTTAGAGCACGGAGGTAGAAAAGTTATTTTCAATAACATGAAGGTAGCGTGATGGACTAAAATATCTACACTATCATACACTAAGTCGCATAGGCAAAAATATTGAAGTGGATATTTTATGACACCATGAATTGAAGTTAAATAATAGAATATGAAATATATTTCTTGTATTGAAAGAAAATCGAATGAGCAGAAATTACATTCGGGGCTTGGGCAGGGGGTGACAAAATTATATTTTCTGCCAGAAAATGGCACTTCAGATGCTGCTGCTGGTGTCTGCTCCCTCCCAGGTGTTGCCTCCGGCTCAGCTCTGCCCTCCTTCCGTGAGGTGGGCGACCTTCTGCCCCATCACAACATGGACCCCATGGCCTGCGGGTGAGTGCGGGTGATACCTCGGTGGGGAACATGGTGCAGGAGGGAAGGAGGATGCATGGACATCTCTTCCATCATTTCAGGGCGCACAGGGATGGTCGAAGGAAACAGCAGGTGATGGAGATAGGGTGATGTCCAGGGAGCGTACTGGGCAGGGTGCAGAGCTGATGATGTTCGTGCCTTCTCTGCACCATGGAGTGGGTGATGGAATGTTTTGTTCCTCCATGCAACAGAGCTGGGGTGCAGAAGACCAGTAGGCTTCTTGGAAAAACCCAGCAGCTTGCTGCGCTGCTGCAACGGGGACCAGAGGAAGGGTCCCCATACGGCAATCTCCCGTGCTAATCTCTCAACTGTAATCTCATTAATAGCCCCTCTGCTCAAACAGAAAAAGAGGTAAAAACTCATCTGCATGTTTATTCAACACTACTTTTCTACCCCCTTCTGCAGCAATGCTTAAGCTGGGGCTGCGGGAGAAGCAAAGCTCTGAAAGGGAGAGGAAATAGGTTTTTCAGTTGTAAAAAGGCTGTGAGGATGCCGTGCTCCTCCGTAAGGATAGGAAACGAGGGTTTAGGTATACACACTTCTGGTGATGGGGGGTATAGAGAAACATTAATTAAAAACTGGGAGTTGCAAGAAAAAAAACAAAACAAAACAAACCCCCGACACACACACAAAAAACCCAACAACACCAATAACAAAACAAAACAAAACCCCAAACCACAACATTTTTAGGGTGTATAATATTTTGATTGCTCTTGAAATGCTGAGATAAAGCAAATACTTGCATGATTTTAGGCGGGTTTATGGTCACACATTTCTGGTCACATTTCAATCCTTCTTGCCTTAATAGCTTACAAAAAAAATCAACCCCCAAAATTTGCAAAATAACCCAAGAGCGCACAAAATGCACCCACTCGGTGATCTTTTTTCATTTCCCTGTAATTCTCATTTCCTGAAACTGTCAGGGAAATTCTTGAAATACGTAAATAAACAAATGTAAAATATGTAAATAAATTCCTGAAATATTTAAATAAACATTTACAGTGAAAATAAATGGGCACTCTTTCTGGCGATGGTGGACCCGATGAATCTAAATTTAAGTAGAACTGAAAACCCAATGAATTCCTACAGGGATGAAGGAATCTCCTATTTTTTTGATTGCTGAGAAATTGTTAGAAAAAATATTTTACCCAAATAAAAAAACCTAAAGCAACGAATCCCATCCCCAAAAGCTGCTTGTCATCTCGGGGAGGGAGGGAGAGCAGCTCATCCCATGCACCCCACGGGGGTCGGCGCACATGGGTCCCGGCGGGCAAGAGTTCGGGGACCGCCGGCTTCATCAAGACATCCTGACACCTCCGCTCTTTGTTTCGGTCGGGTCCTGTGTTTCCTGCATCCCTGCTCGCCTCGCTGGCAGCCCTTGGTGCTGCCTTTATCTCCAGGGGCAAATCCATTCATATGATAACTCTATTCATACCCTGACAGTTTTTGATAGTTCTTTCTCCTAACCCCAGTGTGTTTGCATGACCAACACTCAAAATTATTCCTCTGTCACAGAAAAACGATTAACCCCTTCAGCCTTGGCAGTTCAAAAGTGAGTGGCGGGATCATGTGGTCATATTTCCTTAAAAAAGCCCAAAAAAACCAAACCAAACCAACCAAACCCAAAACCACCACATTTTTTTTTTTTAAATAAAATAAAATAAAAACAAACAAACAAACAAAAAAACCCTGCCCTAAACTAAACAAACAAATAAAACCAAAACCAACCCACATCGTGCCCATGTAGATGTGCAGTACTTAGGGTTATAAATAACCACATAAAGGATGTAACTTCATAATGGATCAGGTCCAGCCACACCAGTAAAGCGCAATGAACTGCAGTTGGCCCAGGGAGAGCATCCAGAAAGCGATTCAACATTTATCTGAAGACATCAGCAAAATCAGACCGATCCCTGCCTCAAATAATTTGTTCCAATGGCTCACCAGCTTCAGCCCTAAAAAACTGAACCCCTCTTTTCCCTAATAAAATTTGCCTGGTTTCACCTTCCAGACATTTGTTCTTGCTATGCTTTTCTTGCTAGATTATAGACATCATATTTTTCTGCCACAAAAGTACACTGAATGCAACTGGGTGCCTTGCACTTCTCATGGGCACAAGCAGATGGGGCTCTGCAGGTTCCCTTCTCTCACATTTTTCTTCCCCCAGCCCTGGTATCATGGCTGTGCCTATGGTATCTTCTGCTCTGTCTCCAGTTTCTTGTATTTAAAATGTCTGAATCATATAAACAAGTACAGCAGCCCTGGCTGCAGCAGGATAGCCCAGCTCCATCAAGGGCACGTGCGAGTCACCGGATCCTTCCTTGGATGACGTACCTTTTGTGCTATGTGTGTCCCATACAATTTTTAAGGACTCTTGTGATATTTCATTACCGGTCGCATGAGATATTCAGCCTGTCCCATCAAATTATTTTAGTATTGGTATTTTCGTCCGTAAAAATGGTCCAGTTTAGAAAACTGTTTTTAAGACAGTAAAGTAATTGCCTTTAAAAGAAATTATCTTGCTTTAAAAATGTCACTGGGGTACAAACAGCTACGCATGGCTTCAGGGGGGCAACTATTCTGAGAGCAAAGGACATCTTCAGAGAAATTTGGGAAAAAGTATCCGACAGCCTGAAAAATTGCCATCTAACATCCTGTCAGATAATCCAGATAAGTGAGCACACTTGCAAAAATCCACATTTCCCTAGTGAATCTTCCCAGAGAGGATAAAACGTAAACCTTTGCAAGACTACTGAGATGCGGGACTCAGTGGGAAAGGCAGGGTGTCTTTTTTGGGGTGCTGCAGGTTTTCTCCTGATTGATGGACTTAGGGGTTCTGCTACAGATGTCCATTGCCAGGTCCACCTATGTCACTGTGGGTAGCCTGGGAAAGGGCCGGGAATCACACCAGGGAATCACAATTTTGGGTAAGAAATCTGCAAAATCCCAAACAGACAGGAAACAACTCGGCAAGCATGCAGCTTGCAAGTGGAAGTGCTGAGATGTTCTGGGATAATGGGCTGGGGTGGTGGTAGGAGCTTGCCTGGTGTGAGCTTCAACTCCCCAAAATGTAGAAGTTGGAAACCTCAGAGGCTGAAGCTGAAAATGCATTTGTGTTTATTTTGCTACACCCAGAAATCTTGAGAATAGAGAAGTGAGGGACAAGACCAGTGTGAGGACACCAGTGTGAGGCCCCTCTGGAGAAGGGTCCCCTTTCTCCGAGTCTGTACCATGCAGGTTTTACTTACCGCAAGCAGAAGAGGTGTGGTTTGTGTTAGAAAATGCTCCTCTGTCATTTTTAAAGACTGTCCCTGAACCTGGGACTGGAGTTTGGTGGAAAGTGGGAAGTCCTGGTCTGGGTACAGATCCATCACCTCTTCTTCAAGCTTCTGGGTTTGTACACGTGGGTCAGGGGTGCAAGAAGATGTTCTTTGACAGCATGTGGATTGAACGGATTAAGTCTCACGGGGCTTTAGCCAAATGTGAGGCCAAGGGGTGTTTGTGGAAAGTGTGGGCTCCTCCCTGCTGATGGACAGGTCCGTGTCATATTGCTGTCACTTACACTGGGGACATTGTGATGGAAAAGAATTGTATGACTCCCAGATGTCCAGATCCAGACCTGGGGACACCAGGTCTGCAGAGCTCTCCTTCAGGGCTGCAGGGACCCTTCAGCTGCCCTCAGCCCTCCCCAGT
>JANHFX010003565.1:53677-69582 GCA_027560015.1 Chloroceryle amazona | reverse complement strand
TGGACATTTTAAATTTTTTTTTCTTTTTTTAAGCAGCTTAGAACAGGATTTTAGAAAAAAAGCAGGGAGAAGAAATGGAACAAGAAAAACTTCTGAAATCGAGTCATTTGTGTTCTGGCAAGAGAAACAGCAAAGCTTCCACAGCCAGTGTTCCTCTTAACCCCTCTCTCTCCTTAATGGGGCGATGGATAGTGAGGCTCTAACAGCACACAGAAATCAGAGACTCCAAAATTTATAATGGACAAGCACTTGGAGCCTCTGCTGTTGGACCTTTTGTTTCAGCCTAAAAAAGCAGCTCCAGCTAATAATTAAGAAGTTTTCCCTCACCCCATAAATCCTGCTTCTCTGGTGCCTGTAGAGCATTACAGCCATAAGAACACCCTATACAGCCCATTTCAAACAAAAGCTGTATATGAACAACTTAAAAACGGCAGGCAAAAAGTTAATCTACTGTTCTGAATACAGTCTGCGAGGGCAGCTACCGGGAACCTTCAACGCGTTAACGCTGCATGAGACAGAAAATTGTGCAGCAATTGCATGTCACCATTAATTTAGTTCTCCACTAAAACATCCATCCCACACAAAATGTAAGTAATACCAGCGGTACTGTTAAGGTACATGGGATATTCCCTATGGGATGTTGGCTTTACATGGAAATCAAGGAACATTTATGTCTTGCAAACATGGCAGAGGATGTCATGTGAATCTGAATAAAATCAACCTGCATTTTTAAAGTAGTGAAAAGAGCTGAGAGAGCTAAAAGTCACCTGAAGCACCACACGTATCGCAGACCGCAAAGCCTACGTGGGTGCAAGCTAGGTTCTGACTAGATGAACCTTTGCCAAGCCCTAACATACAACAAGCTGCTGTCCTGGCTAATTTTTCTAAGCAGATCTACTCCCTTTACTAGGCTGACAGCGAATCTGAAAAATCCATCATGCCCTTCCATGCGTGTCTCAGTTTTAACACCTGGAGATGGGAGGTGGTTGCAAGTTGAAGAGAGAAACACTGAGGTGGATCCCTTCAGCTCTGGAGAGGTCAATCCGCATTGCCCGGCTGAGCGCTGGAGTTAATCCAAAGGGCAGAGAAGACAGGGGTCACTTTTGTAACAGCAGCTCTGCTCTTTTTCTCACTTTGTCGTGGGTTACCGAGGCACTACTGTGTTAATTGACCATTAACCTGATTTCCAGTCATTAGTCAGAATTCCAAATTAATCTGATCAAATAAAACTTGTGAAAGTAAACACTCATTGATCGACTTGAGTCTCCAAAGTCTATTTTCAGCAGTGCAGGCCAACACAGGTTCTTTGATGCTTCAGATGAAACCTCCTACTCAGATGTGTTATTTCTAACGTGGCTTTGCACCTTTTAGACATTTGTATTTTTGAAGGGAAAACTGGAGCTTTGCCATGACAAATTCTGCATTTTATGCATCACCGCCAAAGAATCCTTCTGCCTCCACTACATACTACAACATTCTTTTTACCCATGTATAAATTAGTTACAATAATTGCAGCATAAAACAGATGGGAAAAAACTCCATGCCCTACACTCTGCTCCTTTTAAATGCATAAAGGCCACACACCGATTTCAGGTGTATTCCAACCTCCCCATACATAAAAGCAATCTGAACACTCCATCTGTGTTTCCTGGTTTTGTTGGACAACTCTTTGGATTCCTGAGACCATTTTAGACCTCAGACAGGTTATACCAGTATAATTATGTGATTTAGGGGTACAAGGGTTTTTAAGCAGTGTAGATTCATTCCTGTGAGCTATAATGGGAAGATAAAAATCACCATAGAAGAGGTGATTTGGTTTTGTCTCCCAGCCTGGAATACACCACTTCAATCCATCTAAGCCCATGCCAATGAAAGAAATGTTTCCACTGTTCTGAATGAGAATAATTAAAGCAAAGAGGGAAAAAAATAGCCCTTCTTTTATTAATGGGAAGACCAAAGTCATGAGGGACAACTTCCTTGCAAGCACATTTGCTATAATGCAGTTCTAAGCAAAACCTCTCAAAATAAATGTTGAGAACAGTACAAAATTACTTCCGCTTCTACTTATCTTCCTCTTCTACTTATCTTCCACTTGTGGAGTTCTCAGTTGCCATAAATCCACTTGCTCTGCAGCTGTTTATAAAGCCTTCATATCAAAACCCCATTATGGTTGTTAAATAATTTTACTTTAAAACTAACAACATGGAGCTACCGCTCCCACTGCGAAGGCTCAAAAATGCAGAGACACTTCTTGTTATTTTGTGCAGCCTGTCCTCAGCAGCACAGCTCGCCCCACCAGTCCTTCACTTGTGGCTGCACAAAGGTTTGAGGGGTCTGGCAGTGAAACAGATTGAAGGAACTGAGGGACTTAAATAAAAAAACAACACAACCAACCAAACAAGAAACCCAAACAAAAAAAAAGCCTTTCAGGATGCTTTGAGTAAATGTAGGTGACATGGATCCTAGCCAAGGTGACAGCACAGACAGAAGAAACACACTATGGTTTGAATGAATAACCACGAAGTACAAGGGCTTTCTTGGGCAAGGGAAAAATAGCAGGTTTAGTGCATTTCTAAGACAACTCCAACTTAGCTCAAAGAATGGTGAAGGAACAAGAAAATCCCTGTGGATGGGTCCTATTCAGTCAACATCGGTATATTCCTTTGGTGACCCAGTCTCAGCAACTGGTTTTTTGGGGACTTTCACATTGTCTGTGTGTCTGCCTGAAGACATTGGGTAGTTGATAGAAAAAGGTGTGCTCCCAGTCAGTACACTTTGGGAGGGTAAAAGCCTCAAAGGGGATCTTTTTAAACCACTGAGCACAGGAGATGAGCACTGGTCCTTGGGAATTTGCTGCTCAACTCAGAGGTCCTACTTCTGTCAAGGAAAGTAAGTGTGCCGACACAAATCATCTATCTGCTCAGACCAGCACCACGAAGGTCCACCTTCTGAAGTCCAAACTCTCCAGGGGCATCCACCTGGGGGGGACACCCTGTCATAGCAGTAAAATATGGAGGGGTTTTCACAAAATTGTTTCAGGAGATCTTTGTGTTCCTTTCTATCTTACAGTCCCCAAAGAGTTAAACTGCCAAATGGTATAGCCAGAGGAAAATTTCAGAACTTAAAAGGTACAAAAATCACATAGCTGCACTTCCAGGGACTCAGACAGTTGGGGCGAGAGGCTCCTCAATGTTATAGAAGGAGTGTCAGACACCAGGTCTGTGAGAACAATGGAACAGCCACAGCTAGAAGATGACTAATTTTTGGTCAAGCCAGCAAATCAAGCTCAGGTACTGTGACAACAGAAGTGAAAGGAAACAAGGAGTTCCAATCCACTGTAATTTTAATTTCTCCCCTCATCAGCACGTGCAGACATAGACTGTCTTTTAGAAGAGGCATCAAGATAAAAACTATCATGTGACATTTAAGTGCACTAAGAAGAGGAGTCAAAAGAGAGGTGATCATTTGTCTTTACTGCACGTAACTATTTTCACAAATGCCCAATGCTGTTGCCTTTCTTTTTAATACAAAACATACTGACAACACCTGAGGCATTTACTACCACCTCTGTAAGGTTCAAAAATATTCATTAGCTTCAGAGAGAGTGACAGGGTACTGTATACATGTGTATGCTGCAAGTGGCTTGTTTTGAAATGAAGCAGACTCTTCTGCATATAAAAATGCTAAAGCCAACCCAGCCTTAAACAGAATTACACTCACAGAAAGCTGCATCTTACTAATTTCAGCCTCGTGGAGTAGGCAAAATTATGGGCCTTTGACTTCCAGTAACATGAACTCTTTAACTGTCATAAACAAATACCTGGACTTGTTTTTAACTGCATTTTCTGGTTCCTTTCTGACTGGTTCCCATATTATACTTACATAGGGTCATACCACACAGCTGATAGTATGTATGCCCTCAAACTCAACTAGGGCCTCCAAATTTCTTAGATCTAAATGTAGATGATCTCATCCCACCTGTAATTGCATGGACATGGGACATACTCTCCTTTTCCTCTCTAACTCTACACATGCCACAGACAGTTGATCTGCACTACCATCAGAGTACTCAAACCAAAACAGAAGCAGATCAGTATCACCAGTGGATGTTGCAGTTCCTTCTAGCTGAAAAAGAGTCAGTTTTAGTTGAACTACCAAGACACAGGAGTCACCACCGAGTTTTACAAATTTCTCATTTTAGAGACCATGCCAAAGATTAAAGGACAATTAAAATAGCTAAAATATGGTGGGTTTTTTGGACAGAAACATAATCTATTCTTCCTTTTTGCTTACAAGCAAAGCAGAAACAGGAATTTCTACCAACAAAAATATTGCAATCTGTCATCTTACTTATGTTTGTTATAGCAAGGTAACACAATACTACACATGCTGCTCTGAAATTAATTTTCACACAAATTAACAGGTCAGCATGGGGATTTCCTAAATATGACTTTTGTTTACCATGGAACCCAGGTCACTAATTCATCTTTCTGAAGCAGCAGTTGCACAACAGCTAATTTTTGGTCAGAATTAACAAACATTATTAGCGCACTACCTAAAAGTGATGACTTAGGTAAGGCCTGAGACCAGATGCTGCTGAGCACCAGGGACCATCCACCTGTACTTGTCTCTGAGATAAGAGGGTGTAGCTTGGCTACAGATAAGGCTCCTGTTAAAGCTGAGTAACTTTCAGGATGAAAGGTGAACCTAAAAGCAAGATACTGGTTCAAGAAGACCACCACCTCTTTACGTATCTTCTACCAGACCTGCAGAAAAAAGGTAGCAGAGGCAGTGACAAAGAATAGTGTCCCAGCTTCCAGATAGTACTGACAACAGCTCTGCTCTGGAGCAGTGCTCCAGCAGTACTGACCCAGAGATCTGGCTACCGTTGTGCTCAACGCTGGAAGAAAGGACAGGGCTAGGACAGCAGTTCAGCCCAGCACGTACCAGCACAGAATAAAACCTGCTACCAGAGAGTTATGTGGCTTTAGTTACATCTGGAGTTAGAACTGGGTGCTGGCCTAGAATAAAAGAAAATACTGGAACTGGGTTAGGGGTTGGGGCTCAGGCCAGCAGATATGGATAAACTGCAGCTTAGAAAGTGCTTCCATGTTAACATGAAAAGCGGTGCTGGCTAAAACCATCTGGCTGCAGAGATCTGTGGGATAAGGAGGGAGATAACATTAAGATTAGGAGTGGAATTAAGGTTTGAACATAGCCTGGAAGAGGTAGATAAACTGCATCATCTCGTTTCAGTATCAGGGAGGGCCACACACCATGATAAAGGTGCCACATGACAGACCTCACACACCCTTAGCAAGCCCAACGCCACCCAGCAGGTCAGGCCTACTCAGCTCATATCCTCTGTTGACCCAAGGCTCCTAAAGCCATAGGTGTGCTGTCAACCTGATGCATTCCCAACCCCTCAGGATTACTGTACATGTACAGTTCTGTCCTTCTGGCCATGCCCAGCAAACCCAGCACTCCCGAGATGTACAGATCTCCTGTATGGCCAGTGCAGGGTGTGTACGTCCTGCGGGTGAGGGCAGGAAAGAGGGTTCCAAACAAGGAGAGCATCTGCCTGCAAACATCCAGGCCTTACTGCCTCTGTCTCTGCCTCCATTTGCACTAGAGCTGCCCCATCCGAAACACAGCGAAAATGAAAAGTTAAGCACCTGGCAACCAATGTCCTCCCTCTTTTTAAAAAACAACAGATCAAGTCTGTGCAGCAGGTCAGGCCTGCCAAGAAAATTGAAGTCAAATCAGTCCAATGTGCTGAGAAGCGGCACAAAACGTTGCCTGTGTCTTCTCCAAACAGGAACTTTGCCCATGATGATCTTGGCAGTACTATTTAGCACCTGCCCTGTTCCCAGTTCTTGGGAATAGGTGTCCACCACGTTACTTAGCATTTTCCAGGTTAGGGGAGAGTTCGGGATTGACCTTGACTACTTCACAATACAGAAAAATGTGACGTATCTTATCTGTCTTTGTCTTTTCATCACAAAATAGGCTCACTCACATCAGTGATTATTGGTGAAAAAATCAGTCAGCAGCAGACAGGCCTTGGACACAACAATGACAGTTTCTGGAGAAGGACGAAACATATAATCACATTTCAAGGACAAAATCATGTCCACACTGGAGACTATTAAGTTAAAAACCGTAAAAAAATCAATATAAGTAGCACACAGCACCTCTTTATCATTTTCTGAGCTTGCAATTTAGGGACTGCAGGGTGGGCAAGAAGGACAGTTGCTTGATTCAAGGAGCAAACCTCCTTCAGCATTCACTGCAGACTGTAGAGGAGAAAGCTTCACAGTGAGTCTTGCCAAGAGAGAATTATAATAATCAAGCCTCATGGTCACAAGACCACACACTACTGTTGAGAAACAGTCACTGGGTAAATAAGGGTGTAGCCTGCAACATAGATTACCACTGCCGGGGGAAAGAAAAAAAAAAAGCCACAAGAAAAACATGGTCTGAAAAGATAAAAAGTCAAGAAACAAGGATCTGACAAATCCATGGTGATGTCAAAAACGTAGCAGACTGAGGCTGCCCTTCCAGTACTGTCAATGCAGTAAGGACACGGAGCAGGGAATAAAGGCGAGTCGCAGAGTTAAGCTCACAGCAAATAATTTAGGCAAAAGCAACAACAGCAAGAAAAGCAAATTCCAGAGGCTGGAGGAGGACAGGTTAGGATGATGGAGGAATGGCAGCTGCACTTCAGTTCACTGAGGTGAAGTCACAAAAGCTGCACCTTTCCAGAATGATAAAAAATTAATAGAAAACATGATAAAAGTTAAAATGTAAGATGCTGATTTTAAAACAATATAAACAGGCAGGTAGCTCAGTCTAGCAGAGATACGTATTAACAAAGCCATTCAGCAGCCTGAACAGCTCAAACCTGACCAAACATCTTCCTGTTCTTTTCGTATTTCAGGGACGTGTACCGGTGTAATCAAAGGTGTTTAGTAAATTTTTCCAAACTTAACTCTTCTTGTTGCAGAAATCAAGTAAAGACCTCGCAAAATAATCACTTCCACGAGCCACTGCCCTCGGCTCTGTGTATACAAAGGTCTCCTCTGCCTCTGCACTAAGTGAAACTTCCTCTAACAATCCAACTTCGATTGTAAGAAAGGTCCCTTACCACAGCTGAAATTGCTGAGTAACGTGGGGGACACCTATTTGGAAGAACTGGGATGGCATTTTCGCCAAACCGGGGGAAAGAGGATGTGTTACCTCTATCCTCTCTGTCACACCATGCTGTTTGGAGCAGCTCCCAAGGGGGTTTAGTGGGGTGCTGCTGGCCACGTCTAGACAAGGTGACGGGGAGCGGCAGAGGGAGAAGAGAGCAAAGCAACCTTCACTCCTGCCTGCAGTGAGGGCACTGGTTGGGGGTGGCAGGGGCTTGAAAGGGACAGTACTTCAGCCAGGCCCTCCCCATCACTGGGAGTAAAAGGCTGTTTCGCTCATTTCTCCTTCTGGCCCCTGCATCTCTGAGAGCAGCAAAAAAAAACAAAGGCAGGCATTAAGCATTATTCCTAACACAAGGAGGATACAGAAGCATCTCAAACAAAAGTTACTTCCATTTCAGTCTCCCAAGAGCTCTCTTTATTGTCAACACATCACAAGTGGTGGGTTTTAGTGTAGAAGGGTCTTGTTTCAGTGTCCTAAATCATCCTGATGTGCCACCATGGACACTTTTCCAGTCTCAGCTTCTGCCACTATACTCCTAACTTCCATGACACGCTAAGCTTCTGGTTCTTAGGCATGATTTGCTTTTAAGAAGGAGCAATATACAGAGTTCATGCTAGCATAAAATTTTCCAATCTGTATTAAACTCTCAGATTACTATGAGGCAAACCAACTCCACAAACTTCATCAAAATCCACACTTATTAATACCTCTGTCTGTATTAAGAGCTCACTGGGCTCTATTATTTGTATCCCATTCTACTCTTTAGAAAATAGAAGGTCAATACTTTTAAATAATCGTTCGTGGTAGCCCAGATCACATTAGAGAAGCTGTTGCAATTAAAATTCATCAGCTGTATCTCCAAAACTCACAACTCAGGTCAAGAAGCACAACCACAATGATCATCAATGAAATAATGTATCCTGACTCACTCCACAAATAAGCCACTCTTATAAAAACACACCCCGGCTTCAGTAGAGGAGGGTGGTAAAGGAAGAAACTGATAAGGAATAATTAAACTAATTCTGCACTAATGAAAAGGTGAATTAATTGAAACAGCCCATGAAGTATCCAAGTGTACACAAAGGAATCCAACAGAGGTTACACTGGAAGGCTGACTGTCCAGTGCATGGATGAAATCCAAGGGTGGTATTAGTGGTACGTCTAACGATCTATATGGTACATCTAAAGATGAAGATGAACATGGATTTTTCAGTTGCTTACTGTCAAACATGAAGTGCTACCGTTTGTCACTTGTGCAAGCAAACCTTACAGAACGAGCAGGGAAAACAGATAATTACACAGCCAGTATCACACCAGACGGTAACATGGAAAATAGTGTTGATCTTTCTCATTGATAAAACCAGTGAAATATATAAACAGCCCACTCCTGTACCTTCATGACATCTTTATAGGAATGAATGGCCTCAACTTCCTCTTTGTCATCATCGTCGTCATCCTCCACTCCTTCATCCAGAGCATCATAACCTTCATCCCTGCTCCCATCTGTTTCTGTGGTATTAGTCATGTGGTCAATAAGCTGCTCCAGCGGAGGACTTAATTCCCGCTCTTCATTGTCCTTCAACCCATAGTCCAGGGCTTTGTATATAATAATCCCTAGTGATTCAATAACCTACAAAAGTGAAAAAGGAGTATTTATTAATGCCATGTACGTGAATGAACAGGTGAGTCTAGGAACATCCTTTTCTGGCATTCCTGTAACAAACTTAGCAAAAGAGAGGACAATAAACATCAGAATTAAAGAGAAAAATGATCCTGTAATACCCACAGTAGTACTTCAGTAATGCAGCACATGACATGCAGGTCACACCACATACCCACCACTTTCTTATTTCAAAGTTTGAAATTAAAATTTCTAATCTGAAAATAAAACAGAGTCTTTTTTCTGGCGATTTCCTCTTTTTCCTTCAAATATGATAAACATCAAAATAACATTAGACTTTGTAGGACTACACTATGTGCATATGACCTCTTGGAAGGGGAGCAGGGGGAAAGAAATGAAAAGAAAGAATAAAGTAACATGAGATGACTCATTTCTCCCTCAACTTAATGACACTTGGACCTGAGAGGTGGCTGGTCCCAGCTGCAGGGAGCCCAGTGATAACTCGGTGAGCCCTGGGTATCAGCACACAGGAGCCCCTGTGCCAGCTGTGCAGCTGGTGAACGCACACTGAAACTACCAACAACTGGATTTCATAGTAACGAGGTAATACTTGGATTTTTCATTGAACTTGAGGATTCTTTTTTGTGCTCTGTCTAGAGCAAAGCAAACACACAACATCTGACTCAGCGTAAGCTAGCAAGAGAATTGTCACACACATCCCAAAAAATGCTAAATACACATTTTAGTTATTGCCATTAACTATTTTCCTTCTGAGTGATATCGAAGCTTCTGGCCTTTAAAAGATGTAAAGAGATGGCATTTCAAACTGAGGTGTTTGGAAATGGGTATTCACAGGGAGGGAAGGGAAAAAGGGCTTGCAAGAGTAAGCCACAAGAAGGTGATGTCGCTGCTGGGAGATCCTTATCTGAGAACAGAGGCAGGACTGAAGTTATGTCATGCAATCTCTGATCTCCCTTCTGCGTGCTGCTGGCTACCATGTCACACCAACCAGCAGGCTCCAGCGTAGGAGTAGCTGGCACTAGAGCAACTTTAATAACAGGAGCATTTCTAAACATACCAAACCTTGTCATCAAATGCCATTTGCTCTCATCCGGCTTTCAGCACTATCCTGGTCAACACACTTTTTAATGCGGATTTTTAAAGTTCTATTTGGGCAAAGAGGACAACACAAATGGATTCTTAAAACATTACAGTCGACTCTAGCACAGCGAAGTATGTTTGGTTTGAGAGGCTGGAGGTTAGCAAAGAATAAAATGAGATCCTAGACAATTTAATGAGCTGTAGGCTGACACCTTTACACTTGCACACTTCGTTCCTCTGCTGAGATTACTTTGCAGTGCAAATTCACTTTGTGAGACAGTGGCTAATAAACAAAACAAGCAAATGTAAAACCTTCCACATAACCCCCCCACCCTTTTATAATTTATTTCCAGTAATTTTGATAACCTGATTTTATATCAATCATTTTCCTACACTACTATCTTGAAATGTGTTTACAGGTGTTTGGAAAATATTCTTAAAATCATAGAATATAAGGGGTTGGCAGGGACCTCTAGAGATCATCGAGTCCAAACACAGATAAGAAAAGTGATTTGGCAAATTAATGAAGAAAGAAATTGTCTTAGTTCAAAAAACTGCTTCTGCCTTGGGAAGTGCCATTGAGACAGCAAAGTATATCAGGGAAGCATCACTGCCTGCTCACTCAGTTCTCATACCCTCTCCTGGACTTCTACCATAACCCAGTTTTCAGACAGGACACTGCATCACATAAACCTTAAAAATAGGTGTAACAGATCAAACTTGATATTTGCAGAATATCTGGCTTGCTTCTTAGAGAAGCTATTTTGTAATAACTCTTGTTAAACTTGTTAAAAAAATTAAAAATTCTGAAAATATGAAAATTTCACAGAATTAAATACATTCTACTTGTAGCCACGTGTGTTTCCTGTAAGGCAGGCTCAGTCTCAACATACACCCCTTGAGCAACTGAAAGGGAACAAATACCAAGTCAATTCCAATTTGAAGCAGACCTAAATGAAAATAAAGTACAACTGAATAATCGCTTTGATATTTTAAACAGTTGGGAGTAAGCACAATGTGAGTAATCTCTAACTTTAATAAAAACGAAATTTGAAAGAGGGTAGCAGACATGAGCAAGAGTGAAATGTCCAAATTAGATGCAAAGAAAATAACATCTTGTGCCGTGCAGCGCTGGCTGCTGAACACGGCTTCTGGATTTTATGACACTGAGAAAAAATCGGAAGGGGGTGGATGGGTATAAAGAAAGTGCACTTTCTCTGCTGCCTCCTCTTTGGGAAGAGGATTAATGCATTCAAAAGCACCGTGGCTAAAACTGGATGACAGCTGCTGCTTTCTTTGATGTACCAGCAGCGGGGCTTTTGCACTTGGGTAATGTGGTTTGTGCTTTTTCTCTGCTATGAACAGATTTTGTTAATAGATGCAAAGCTGACACGACACGGGAGCCTGCAATGGCACCAAGTCAGACCTATATTTCAGTCTCGCGGCTCCTTATTTAGGAGTTGTGATCAACCCTGTATTTATTCAGTGCCTGTCAGCATCACAGATTCTTCTCGCTGAAAGACAATGCAGCAAACCTCTTAACTGAGCAACTTTGCTTTGACTCGTATCAAAACTGAAGATATTCTGCACTTTCAGTAATAGCTGTTTACTGAGGCTCTTGAAAAACCACACAGTCATAGAATCACAGAATGGTAGGGGTTGGAAGGGACCTCTGGAGATCATCAAATCCAATCCCCCTGCCAAAGCAGGAACACCCAGGGCATGTCTCACAAGAACAGATCCAGGTGGGGCTGGAAAGTCTCCAGAGAAGGAGACTCCACAACCTCTCTGGGCAGCCTGTTCCAGGCTCTGTCATCCTCACAGTGAAGAAGTTTCTCCTCATGTTGAGGTAGAACCTTCTATGCTCAAGTTTGTACCCATTGTCCCATGTCCTATTACTGGGCACTACAGAAAAGAGCTTGGCTCCTTCCATTTGACAGCCACCCCTCAGATATTTATGGACATTAATAAGGTCTCCTCTCAGTCTTCTCCCAAGACTAAACAGCCCCAGTTCTCTCAGTCTTTCTTCACAGGGGAGATGTTCAAGTCCTTTAATCATCCTCCACTAGTGCCTATGAATACCAAATGAAAGTCACCAAAATTGTCAAAGCTTTATCAAGTGGACCAAACTACCACGGCAACTTCACGCAATTAAAACTTCTAGGTCTGTGGAACTAGAAATAGAATCTACAAGGTTAGACAGTCAGCTCATTGCTGCTTGAACGCCTGAGTGCTGTTCACTCGGCCTGTGATACAAATCAAAGACAAACAAAAAAAGGAAAAGCTTTTCATGGCTGAATGGGTGAATTGATAAATATGCATTTTTTGAGTTGGATAATCAGGGACTATTTTTTTTTGTTTTAAAGCATCATTTCTTTACAAAGAAGTTTGCAGTTCTAAACTGCACTGTTTGCTAAGTTCACACAAAATAAACACTTTAGGCACCTAACAAGGGACGAGTACTGGTGTGGTTTTCAATTATATGTGAAAAGAGAGGTATAGTAGGAAAAACAAGGGTAAGAAGTGACTTAGCAAGGCTCTTTTAAACCACAGAGTTGTACATTGACACACCAAGACAACTGGATGACACTCAAGTAAGTGGCAGCAGTAATGATGAATGATGCTGTGCAATTCAGTGGCAAAAAAAAACAAACAAAAACCCAACAAGATTTGCAACTTGAATTTTCGAGCTCATTTGTTTCTGATTGCTTTAAATTTTGGTGAAGGACCTGACCTTTGCAAATCAATCAGCAGCTAAATAACTCTAAAAACCAACAAGGAAGTCTGCATTATTATGCTTCACACCTTCTCACCAAGTGCTTTTGAAAGTCATGGCTTCGGCCCAAAAAAAACACCCAACACATCAGCATTTCCCACAGACCAAACTTGTGCTCTGTTGTGCTTAAATCATTAGCAAAAAGGGAATTCTGTCTCACTGCAACTGGGTTTTCTTTCAGTTCCTACACCAGTTTGGACTCGTACTCTACTGTTCATTTGTAACAAGTCGCTATAAAGTTGCTGGAACACTTTGACTTCCAACAGTCTGTAAGAAATAACATCCTCACACTCCTTTCACACACAGCAAAACCAACCCCAAAGCATTCTGATTATCTTTGTACACAAACACTGCACGGAACTTTCCATTCCACACACCTCCCTCCAACACATTATGGCACACCTCTTAGAAAGGGGTTCCTTAGGTCTTTTATAGGACACAAATTATGTTCTTCCAATGAGTGCTGACAATTTAAGTCTCAAAACCTCTTCAGATATACAGCCTTTGTATAGGTACCAAATGTGTGAGACTTGCAAAAGTCTTGAGTGAAATGACTGTGAATACTGCACTTGATCTTTTTTTGTGTTGTTACTAATTCAGAGAAGAATCCTTTTTTCCCCCTCATCATATGCAGATACATATCCCTGACTCTTGCTGCAGTGTAGCTAAGAGGCAGAACCCTCAGACCATTCCCCTTGCTCTCCAGGCACACAACAGCACACTGAGCTTCTGTTCCCTTCCAAGGCTTGTCTCCATTTCTAAACAAAGCTAAGGACAGCCTTGTCCTTCCAGCAGCAAAGGGCTTTTTTTTCCCATCTCAAATACTTGTCCCCCTCTAAAATTGTCCCTTCCTCCAAAAGCCACTCAGGTTTTGTATCCCTACATTAGTATTGAAGATGTCATAAAGCTCCAGCTCCTAGGGTGAGTTGACTAACTCTGAACTTTCCCACAGGGAGCTCAGATATGGCAACCAGTCACGGGGGTATTGGCATTGCTACTGCACTGGCCATTGTATGACTTCTAATACATTCTTTATTAAAAAATTCATACCACAGTTATTATTATTTTTAAGCAGATCTCCAACACACCTTACGAAGGAAAATCACTCTGCCTGATGGTAAGAGGGCCCGGAGCTGGCGCTAGCCGTGGCACTCCTTAGGGCACAGCTCCTCTCTGCCACCACCCCTGCTATTAGTCAATCTGCAACGACTAACCCGTCCTACTGCTGGCTCTACATTCGCCTGCCAGGAGCTCCACGCTGTGCTTCTGGAATCATAAACATACCCACGGACACCCTGGAAGTCAAGGGTGACGTATCTTTGGCTTTCTGTAGCGCATTAGAAGACACAAAACGACGTACAAGTTCTTGGGATAAGATTCTGTAATACAGTCCAAAAGACAGGCACGGTAAAATTTTATGTAAGCCCGTGTTCCTCTCCAGCTAGGTGACAGAAGGAGAAAACTATTGCTCTGCTTATCATTTCCCTTTGGAATTTGTTGTTTCTTCAGTATCCAATTCTGGAATTGTAAAAGACCAGGCTTTTAGGAAGGAGGAAGAAATAACGGGGTGAGGATAAACCAAAGTACACTTTTTGGTTATTTACCTCACCCTTAGATGCCCTACATAACTCTCGGGAGTACCTCATGGACGAGTGTGTCTAAACAGGTTGGTGTAGGAGTTGCCCTGCCATCACCACATACCTCAGGTACACGAACATAGTTTTTACCACTGCATTCCCCAGTGGAAGCAGGCCAACATTACCCAGGTTTTAATAGCCAGGGACATTGCTAAAATTAAATATGACCTTCACTAAATTAGAGCAACTTGCAACAGACTGTCAAATGAGTACAGTGGAAGAACTTCCAAGTGCTCCTAGATAAGCAGCAAGGATTCAGAACAGTTCTAGTGTGTCAGATGAATCACTCATTTCCAAAGAAAACAGACATCAGATATAGGATTATTTAACTTCTGGGTGATGTTGGTTTGCTCCTGAAGTAATGAGACACTGCTTTCTGCAATACAATGAGCCTTGCTGTTTAAAACAAGGCAGCAATAAAAACAAAGGAAAAAAAAAAAGATCTAAGAAAATAAATATGAAAAGAAATTAAATACACCCTTTTATCAATATTCAGTCAGCTTTAGATACGTTCAGAGTTAGGAAAATTTCTCAGGGGAGATCTTTTTCAATATTATTTTACACTCACGAGTCTTTGAATGCACTAAGTGGGTAGAGAGACCTACTTACTGGATTCTTTGTACTATTCAGGTATACATTAAAGAGATACAGTGGAAGAACTCCTGATCAAAGACACAGATCAAACCGAAAACATAGAAAGGGGATTCTTCTTTATTTTGTTTCCCCCCCAAGTGAACACGTGAAACTTTAGGCAGTTAAATGTTGTTGGACTCACTTGCCTCTAGTAAAGTACCCTTAATTTAACTGCAATTTTATTAAGGCTCTAGTGTAATATAACTCTCCAGGTTATTCAAAGGTTCTGGTAATCAGAAACATGTTTTCAGTTGTTTGAGTTTCACTATAGATATTATCAAAGGAAGTCTATCATTTACTACCAGAATTTATTCCATTGTATTGGTCTCAACTTACATTTTATCTATTGCATTGAAATACTGAAATAAACTCCTCATTTTTCTTCCAGTTTTGTTCACACATTATAATCCCCAAGATTAAGACAAATTGTTACACTGTTATTAAGGAATTTATCCAGCCGGAAGGCATTTCACCAAAGTGACAGTTCATCCCCAGAGAAAAACAAAATTAAATTCCCTGATTTAACTGTGGAGACTCCAGCAATAGCTGAAGCTCTAGTAAAAGAATTAGGTGCAATAATTAAGTAACACAGCTGGTGAAAGTAATTTGAAAGTTCTTAAATACACCTCTGTTCATATCAGAGTTTTAAATACAGGGCATATTGTCCTGATCCCATTTAACTAAATGGAAGAGATGGAGATGACATTAAGAGCTCTAAGGTTGGAATATATGTGCTGATGAAACAAACCGGCAGAATGGGGATGTTGTTGCATTTCCCTACTGTAGGCTTCAAACTAATTGAAAATTATCTTAAAACTGTCTTCCTGCACCAGCAGCAAGTTCACGGATGACACCAAGCTGAGACCAGAGGGAAGGGATGTCATCCAGAGGGACCTGGACAAGCTGGAGAGGTGGGCCCAGGTGAACCTCATGAGGTTCA
>JANHFX010003565.1:32487-53312 GCA_027560015.1 Chloroceryle amazona | reverse complement strand
GAGGTGGTTGAGGCCCCATCCCTGGAGACATTCAAGGTGGGGCTGACAGAGCTCTGAGCAGCCTGCTCTAGTTGAGGCTGTCCCTGCTCTCAGCAGGGGAGTTGGACTGGATGACCTCTGGAGGTCCCTTCCAACCCAGACATTTCTATGTTTCCTATTGAGGATTTTTAGGCACAATATCTCATCTTGATTTTCTAAGAAACACTTTACTATCACAGTCTACAAAGGCAATTTACACAAAGACTTCATTCAAATTCTTAGTGGCTTCAGATTAAGTACATCAAAATTAAATTCATGAAAGCACCAATGACTATGGAAATGCTGTTTCATTCAACATTCCGAATGTTGGGTTTTATTTTAAAGACACAAAATCTGACCACGTCACAAACTTTTGTTCTAGTTCCCTTCTCATGAACACCAAAGCCTATTACTCTTCAGAGTAATGCTTCTTACACATAAGAGGTACTATTTTTTAAAAGAAAAATTGGAATCCAGTATTAATCTGATAAATCAACAGGCAGTATTATTACATCAGGATCATTTAATACAACACATCCAACCACATTAATTATCAGTCTTTTCTCCACATGTAACCCTGCAGTATTTCTGACTGTATTTAGCAAAGTCGGGTTCACAGAAAGGTCGTGGGTTCTGTTTTTTGTGGGGTTTGTTTTGGTTTTGTGTGCACTTTGGGGTTTGGTTCTGTTTGTTTCATTCTGGTTTGTGTTTGTTTGGTTTGGTTTTGTTTTGGTTGGGTTTGTGTTGTTGTTTTGTGGGGGTTTTTGTCCTTTCTTTTTAAGTAATAATGAATTCTAGTTAAAAGTCTATGCCGTGCTTTCTGTAGAAATAGAAATCAATCAGGTGAACGCCATGAGTAAGTCAACAGAAGGAGCAAAGACTTTAGCTGACTACCACAACCATAACCAGGCCACAGAAACTCCAACAGGGTCAAACTGTGCAAGGGACAGAAATTGCCATTTGCTGCATCAGCCGTTTGCTTAAAGCTTTATTGAGATTCTATGAGAGTACCAGATTAACTACAGCAAAACAGTTTATAGTGGGAGAGAGAAGTGACCCGCTCAAGGAAATCTGGTCTAAAGGAGAATGAAATTAGCTCAGAAGCTCTGATCCTGAGTATTTATGTGCAACTAGTTTAAATTTGGCTGATCTTGCAAACCTGCCTACGGTCTGCGGGCAAGCTATAAAAGAAAGATAATAAAATGCTTACAGAGCATCGATTGGATTCAATTTATGGTAGTCACAAAGCAATGCAAAATCAATGCCACTTTTATTCAAAGTGTCTACACAGTTCAGCTAATCTACTCAAGAAGTCAGCCTGCACTAACTTCTCAGCCTTCCCACACAGATTTCATTTAAACCACTACAGTTGCCTGCGACTGGCTTGGCCCCCATTTAATTAATTTGAAAAGTCAAGTGAGTAAACACCCATAAACCATTTTTTTCTCCTGTGAGTCAAGAACTTTCTCACACCTATTCTCCCCAAAATTAACAAGTACAAAAGCCAAGCAAACAAAATACCCGTACAGTGAAAACTACTCTTTTAAATACAAATTCTTGGTTAGTTCAAGATTTACATTTGCATGTGTGTGTTAGGCTGGTTTCACCATATTGGCCAGAGGTATGTGTGCATTTCAAGCATTTCACAGATGATGAACTTCAGAGAGACAGAGGAAGCACCTGAACGAAGTCCCACCAAGCTGGGAACATGACAACTCTTCTGGTTTAACCATAGTTTTCCTAAAATCTATTTTCTTCCATTTACAAAAAAAAATAGTATGTTCTGACTCCTCTGGTCAGTCAAACTGTAACAATTCCAAGATTTCGAGCCTAAACTCAATGACAAGAAACAAGTCCAAAGGTAACCACACAGCAGGTCCTTTTTAAAGTGATGTGCCACAAAAGAAGGTTGATATAGTGACTGGAATATTCATTAACCCCATACAAAACAAGACAATTTCAATGATACTTGTCCTAAAGGTACTGAATATTGACGGGAAGTCAATAGCCACCGACAAAAACGGTGTCCTTTTCATCCATGCCAAAGGAGAAACTTCAAAGATGTCCTTAGCAATGTTGGTGTTTATTACCTAGCTGCCCAAGATGAAGCATGCACAGCTACCTCCACCGCCTCGTGGAAGAGCACTCGGCCATATGCAGGTCGGTATGTATATGTGACTTCTTTCCTAAAGAAGCTAGTGGGGATTCACACATACAGCTGGTGAAGAAAAAAACCAAACAATTCAAAACTCTGACAGAAAAGTACTTTTTAGTTGGGTGTGCAAAGAAACTTGAGCTTGATGTTAAAAGATCTGATCATGAACTAGGTGAGTTTTTCCATGGACTATCACAACTGCTGACAAGTTATCTGCTCATAAGATGATATAAACCTGACTTTATTTCTAACTTGACTTTATTTCTGAGGTCTGAAATTCAGATACAACTGCAGCACAGAAGGCCCACTTACCCTAGACCAGAGGAACAGACCGTGTGGCTGAGCCTCAGCAAAAACTTCACTACATGCTCTTTGGGCTGCAAAAGCCCAGAAAATCCATTTATGAAATAACACTCTCAGATTTCTATTGCTATTTCCTTCTGAACAGTGAAATCCCCCCAGAAGAAATCCATATTAAACGAGCCTTCTATCATAGATAAAAGTTATTGATAGATAAAACATACAGTTTACAACCTCAGGCATTAAGTACCTTATCTCAAGGTATTCTAGCACTTGCCAGCTCCCAAAGTCATCAAAGCACTGAACTGTGACAGTTTATTATCCTTAATGGAACAGTCATACTCCTAGATTATGAATTGCTGAGCCTTGTTTTACTGCTCTCTGCCAATAATTACAATATCCACATATTCTAGTACAGCAATGGTGACGAAGATTTACTCTCAGGCACAATTCGGAAATGCTATGTTATTTAAGAAGAAATAATTCATATTCTTTTTATGCTTAGCTTTATTAAAAAAAACAAAAACAAACCCAAAGCATTCCTAGCTCTGGCTCTCTGCAGAAACCCGTATCACACAGACAGATTTTCTATAATCCTCAGCACTTGGCCTTCTAATAGCGTTGGGATATTATCTAGATAATTCATTTAGCTGCTTAGATAGCAGCCAAGTGACTAAATATCCAGCCATTGGTTGAGAGGGATAATTCCAACACTTAAATCCATGTAAGCTGCTCAGGTACTTGGGAACAGAAAAAAGGCTGAAGTAGTTGTGGGTTTTCTTTAAAAAAAAATATATATATACGTATCAATTAAGTAGCCTTGCTGCCTCAAGATCTACCATATATTTCTCTGTCCTAATCAATGCATTTTGCACTGCTTGGGAAACTGGAGAGTCTCATAAAATGAGTCCTAAAAGAGCCAATCCTGAGTTCTCTTGTGCTGAGACCTTGTTAATGGATGTGCTAAAGACAGTTCTTGTACAAGCCATTCTCCCATCCTCAGCCCAAGGAAAAGCAAGATACATAGAGCTGTGTATTGGAGGTAAGATGGTAGCATGGGAAGGGGGAACACCAGGGCAGAGCAACCTGCCACATCCACAGGACAACTGTAATGTGGTCCTACATGACTCATCCTTGCATCAAGGCTTCTCAACAAGCTCCTCAGGGCCTCCTTGCCAGCTTGCAAAGAACAGAGCTGAGCTCAGGCATCCAGGGAGCAGAAATCCCCTTGGATTTCTCATGCGTTGGAAATTAAAATAATGCTGCAGTATTACCCTCTCTTTCTAGCCACATTATCATCCTTTAAATGACAGAATGGGATCCCTGCCTGGAAAAAGGAAATCAAGGCACAATGTTCATACTGCGGTGAGTTTCCTTTGACAATATCACAGGGGTGTTTGAGGTGAAATATCAACTACAATTCAGAGTTTATAATTTCCAGCTTAAGTGTTGTCACGGGACCTCTAAATCAGAATATAGTGGCCTCCACAACTTCACACAAAACAGCAGAACTAAAATCCTAAATTTAGTCTCATCTTTACCCTTCCAGACTCCCCGCCAAAACAAGCTGCACTGCACTCCCTGAGAACATGGTAAAACACAAGGCATTCCCTCTGCCACCCAGTACTGGAGCCAATTTCAGATGTAGGAAGCGTAGGGGACTGAAGTACTTTGGGATTTCCCGAATTGCTGACTTCTTGTGAAACTTCACACTGGCCCTTTCTCCTCTAACAGTTTTACCACCTGTCCTATGAGGATATTGACCCATTTTCAAAGCTTTGGATGAGAAGTGCTGTGCAAGTCCAAATTCTATTTCCGCACATCACGCACACAGGCTTAAACTCAGCTGGAAGTGCCTCTAATCATTGAGTTTTCCCTATGATTTTTTTGTTCCCTATAAACTCAAGAAAAGTACATGCCTGAGGCCAATGCTCAGGCTTATCAGCTGGGTGCAATGCAACACACAAACCTGCTCTCCTTTGAGAATATAAAGCAAGATGTAAGAATGATGTATTTAAATGTAAGTAGCACACGGTAGCCGGAGAAAAATAGCTACTAAAATGAGACTAAAATCAGATTGCTCTAAACTTCACAGGAAATCCATTCTGACAGCATCATCCATTTGTCTTGTTATACCAATGTAATTATACTTACCAGTCCACAGTCTAGAGAATGACTGTCTTGAAGTTTAAGAAATAGGAACAATGGCAAAGTTTTCATGATTTTGGACATTGTGGCTTTAAATTTTGATCCTTAATTTAATTAAGAAACCTGAATTCTTTTTAATATCCTTCCGAGATGTTAACATTTTACAAACTCTATCATATGTTTCTTCAGCTAGTCCTCTAACAAGTGAAATCGTTTTCCCAAAGGGAATAAAAATGAAAAGCAGCAATGGAATAGTCAGAAGGCCCCTGCTCATTCCAGGAGAGTTGGCCTAGGTGACCTTTAAAGGCCCCTTCCAAGCCCAAACATTCTATCAGTCTACAATTACAGAAGGAACACTACATTCTGCTGGACTTCCATAGGGACTGCAGCTTTGGAATAGCAAAACCATCCCAGCCTCACCAAGAAACAGCCTACTCAAAAGTAACCTCCTTCAACTGGAGGGACATCCATTTGATTCCATTGGAGAATCTTTTTCCTTTTTCTCTTATTTTGTAGCTTCCCAAAAGTTAAAGAAATGTAAGAATGAAAGAAAAATATGATTGTATTACAAACACAAGCCTAGATTTCTTTCACTGAATGAGCAGAGTCATCAGTTCTCTTGAAGGAGTTAAAGATCTCCAATGAAATCAGTTTGAAAGAGCATCTACTCAACCATCTCCAGGGAATCAACCGTTTAGTTTTTCAAATGCCAGTGAACAATTTACATCTGTAAATCCTGAAGCTCAGACTGATGGCAGAATTTGTTTCTATTTTCCTCTCACTAACCCTTTTGCTGGGATTATTCTTCTCCCATGTCCAGTCGTACTACCCTTCACTAAGCTGCGTGTTCTCACGTAAACAAACAGGCAGCGACATGTAAATGTTAGTTTGCATGTTAGTTAGTTAAATGCAGAGGAGAAACCTCACAAAGGAGCTCAGTCTTTTGAAAGGATTGGGACCACAAGTAAGTGTCAGACAAACTGCAGCGACACCATTTCAGAGCACGCTGGCTTTAAGGAGTAACTATTAATTACCAAACCATGGGTGGGCGGCATCCTCACCTCTCCTCTACCACCACAGCGCTTGTGTCGCGGTGTGGGCTGCCAGATAAAACTCACGTTGCTGAAACAAAAATCATGCTTGCTTGAGCAGTTTAGGGAAAGAAAATAATAATTAAAAAAAATAAAAAACCCCAAACAAAACCCCAAACCCACCTCTCTATGCTACCCCACACACTCCCTACGCATGTCTGTATGCGCTCTCGGTGGTACCAAGCAGCAGCTTTGGCTTCAGGCCAAAAGAAAGCACAGCACTGCAGAAACCTCAAAGCTACACTAACAGATAAAAGAAATGTCTTTATAACAGTAAGGGCTTAAATTAGCCTTAAAAAGGAGTGACAGAATGCCTGTTTGCCATAACTCTCTAATATTTTTAGATAAAATGCTTGGTGTAAACACAGTCCCTTCTCTGACAGTTTTTCTACATCTTTACAATAGTCTTCCCCAATCTCCCATTTTCCCTAAGAACACTGTTTTTTACCTAATACTTATTATGACAGTTAGAGCTGGGAGGAGGAAATGTTAGGAGATTTTGCTTTGTATGCTTAAGATCAAAAAAGAAACCCCAGCAAAATAACACAAACATTTGGTTACTTTAAAATTATTATATAAAGGTGAATTTTTTAAACCTAATGAAATTAAACCCCTTAAACTAAATTTTCTAAGGATTCTTCCATTACACTTAAGGGTGTTTTCATGGAGTAGTATGTGACATTCCAACAAAGCTGACGTGCAAAGGAACAAGCAGACTGGAAACACAACCCTCCCTGCTCGTTGCCCTTATCTAATTAAGCTAATAAAAAGTATTCTACCAGAAGAAATTAAGCTTTTCTCTGTTCCAGAAAGCTCTCTATTTTTAGATGACCATACTGATGTAATGAATAATGTTTATAATCATTTTAAAAATACCTCCCAGCTAAAACATTTATTCCATGACTTGACCAACCAATGGGACTATGTAAGTGCCTGACCTAGAAATTTGTACCAAATAAAAAAAAATAAAGGGAAAAAGAGCATTTTTTTTCTTATGCAGAAGGTACACCTTGAATTGTGGATTACAGCTCACTAGAAAGCACGGCCTCAGGGAGAAACCTCCTCCAAGGAGCAGATGCTTCAGTAGTTGCTGCTCCTATGAGAGTGCTATATGAAAGATGAAATGTGAGGCAGGATGGCCAGCGGCCACCACAGATCCAGGCTGTAACAATTCCTGAGAAATTTTCAACTGAAGGCAAGACTTAATATTCTTCAAGTATGCGTGATACCTGCCCAAATCTCTCCAGTCATTTGACTAAAGCTAATTTTTCTAGGCTGATTTACAGCTGCTTGCTCCAAACCTCATCTCACTGAAATTTGCAGTTAATTCTCTCTTGGAGTATTTTCATAGAATCCCAGACTGGTTTGGATTAGAAGGGACCTTTCAAGGTCATCGAGTCTGACCCCCCCCTGCAGCGAGCAGGGACACCTACAACGCAGGGACACCTACAACTAGAGCAGGGTGCTCAGAGCCCTGGCCAACCTCACCTGGAATGGGGACAGGGATGGGGCAGCAACCACCTCTCTGGGCAACCTGGGCCAGGGTCTCACCACGCTCAAGGGAAAAAATGTCTTCCTTCTCTCTAGTTTAAATCTGGGTTTGCCCTGACCCAGATGCAGGACCTTGCACCTCATAAAGTTCACATGGGCCCACTTCCCAAGCTTGTCCCGATCCCTCTGGATGACATCCCATCCCTCACGTGTAAGAACTTCACCACTCAGCTCATTGTCATCTGCAAACTTGCTGCAGGTGCCCGCAATCTCACTGTCCAGATCATTGATACTAATTACTGCTGGTCAAGATATTAACTAGTACTGGTCCCAGAACAGACTGTTGAGGGACACCACTTGTCATCGATCTCCATCTGGACACTGAGCCTTTAACCACTACCCTCTGCATGAGGGCATCCAACCAATTCCTTATCAAGTCCCTATCTCTCCAATTTTGCTCTTTCCCAGAATTTAAATATTTCTGGTCAGATGTCAACCGTAAGCTGTTCACAGCAGACCACTTGTCACTGCTTTCCGAGGAACAGCCGCCATAAAACCTAGCAGAGGAAACTTGAGATGATTATCAGACCAGGTCTGCTATGAACATCGACCAATTTTGCAGCGTTCATTACGGAGGGATATTTATGTATCTTGTCCAGTCACATTTTTGGGGTACAGCATTAAACACTGGATCTGGAAGATAAATTTTCTTCTACAACTCACTAATTACAAAGTAATTGCTCACGAATTATAAACGCACAGAAAATAGATTCTTACATCCAGACTTAGTGTGGGTTACTAAAGTGAGGTAGAACGTGCTTGGCTAAAGCACCCACAGTCACTAACGGGTACAGTTTTCCAGCAAAATGGGCTTTTGTTAACCTTACTGGAACAGATTTTTTTGACTAATTCATTCCTCTTTGGGAGGATCCCACATGGACAGATCGGAATTGTCCTTTCAAAGTGAACCTCCCCACTGCCCCTCTCTGAGATTCTGGGCTGTGTTTCTTTTCTGTGCAAAACATGGCTCCTTTTGAATGAAGCTTAAACAGGAGGTGAAATGCAGAAAGTCACCTAAGGTACTCATCATTTTGCTGATGGTACACTCAGCCTGAGAGCTGATTTGAAATAAGGCACCTGGGAGATGTGTTCCAAGGACACTGCGTCCTCAACACCAACTTCCTTACTCTACACAACACACTGTTAAAGCAACCGATTGAGTTGGGACTTTAAACATCATAAAGAACTTTAGTGCAACACTAAAGAATCCCTGAAAAGATATAAAATAACCAGAAAACTATTAAACGGGTACAGAAAGAGTAACAGCATCCTGGACAGTATTTTGTAATACCAAACCCCCAGGTTTAGTTAGGCAGCTCAGATGCAGTTTGTCCTTAGTTTCTGTTTAAATGGAAATTTATGGCAGGTGGCTGCACTTCTGGGACATCTGGGCCAGCACTTGTACCCTGTGATGAAAATCTGGCAGCGTCCACTAGACGTCCTTCCCCTAGCTGAAGGGGGATGAATATCACTGAGGCTGGATACACTGATGGTAGGGGAGACAGTTTACTACCATCTGTAATATCTCTATCTCTAAGTTAACAGATGAATGTTAAAACATTCTAGTTAGAGTCAACACTTCCAGCAAGGTAATAAGAAAGAGAGACAGAAAGGCAAGAGGGAAAGGCTGAAGGGAAATATTTTACATCCTTCACCTTTTTCACAAAGTATACCAGAAAGAGCACATAAATTGGGTAAAGTAAAATACTTCAGAAATCCCTAAAAATACTCCCTTGCAGCAGAAGGGAAAATAATGACAAAACAGGAAAATCTCTTGAAGACAAAACCCACAGCTCTATTTTGCAAACCTCTGTCCTCCCGCAGGCGTAGTGCAGGAGGATGTCTTTCACTAGTCCTTAGCAAGTGCATGAAATTCAGTGAAAGAATATTAGACATTCACTTCTACTCTGATGGAAGATACAGAAAGTCTTGAGATACATGGAGCGGATGGTTATCAACATTAAAAATATTTTGCATCCAGTGAGATGATTTTAAATTGCTTTTAAAAACAGAAATATCAATAATTCAGATGTTCTAAATAAAAACATCCTGGTTTTCCTCCTTCAACATCATTTTCTTGGACACTAAATGGTGAAATAAGCCAGGGAGAGCTGTACTGCAGTTCAAACCAGCACCTTCTACTCACTCATCTTTACACTTTGTGAAAGAAATCATAAGTATCCATTGCCCAATCTGCCTAAGTTAAAAAAACCCAACCAAACAACAAACTAAAAACAGGTATTTAACATTAATGACAAATTGATATATATATAAATACCAGAGTATATATATTAATTTTTCAGCAATCTGTTTGTCTTCTTTTAGGACATCTACATTTCTGAATGCAGGTCCAGTTTCTATTGGACCACACATGATGAAATCTGGGTGTAATAAGGTTCTAGTTATATGCTAAACATTTACAACGTCATGTGAATAATTAAGGTGCTGTAATTACAATCTCCCAAGCCACAACCTTCCTGTATGGAACTCTTTCCACCTATGTAGTCAGGGATCTCCTCTCTACTGAGTCCCTGATTGCTGACCAGAAGAGTGTGAGATGGGAGTGATGCAGGAGGAGGAATTTACCACAGCTTGGCCATTTCTACAACCAGAAGGTGGTTACAGCTTCCAGTGCCTAAACCAAGGGATTCAGCAAGGCCAGAGGGATTCTGGATTCTCTGCACTCACCAACTCCAGTCCCTCTTTCCACCCCAAGGTTAAGTTACTTAACACTTTTCAGTCAGCAACTGGCAGAATGACATCTCAAGGAAAGCCAAACATGAACTGCAAGTTAAATTCTCTAATTTTTTCTCTTCTCCTCTGCAAAATGAAATAATGACATTTATAACCTTAAAGAGGCAGGAAAGGAAGCACTGACAAAAAGTGACGTGCTTGATTAAAACACATAGTGGAGCAAAAACATTCTCTACCAAAAAGTTCCTCAGGGTAGAAAGGAAAACTTCTTTTGTCTGACCTTTGAAACACTAATAAGCACTTGCTTCATGAAAACAAATATTACCAGAATACTTTGGACACTACATAATAGTATTTTTTAATTTCATCTCACAGTGGTTGATAAACTCTCTCTGCTCTTCCAAAATCCTCCTCTCTATGCCATAGACTTTGCAATCATAGAATCATAGAATGCTTTGGGCTGGAAGGGACCTCTAAAGGTCATCTCATCCAACCCCCCTGCTGAGAGCAGGGACATCCTCAACAAGAGCCGGGTGCTCAGAGCCTTGTTGAGCCTCACCTTGAATATCTCCCAGGATGGGGCCTCAACCACCTCCCTGGGCAACCTGTTCCATGGTTCCACCACCCTCATGGTAAAGAACTTGCTTCTAACATCCAATCTAAATAAATCTATTCTTCTCTGGTTGAAATCCATTGCTTCTTGTCCTGTCACACCAGGCCTTTGTAAACACTCCCCTTCCCACTTGTAGGCCCTCTTCAGGTACAGGAAGGTGGCTGTTACGTCTCCCCAGAGCCTTCTCTTCTCCAGACTGAACAATCCCAGCTCCCTCAGCCCATCCTTGTAGAAGAGGTGCTCCAGCCCCCTGATCATTTATGTGGCCCTCCACTGGACCCGCTCCATCAGGTCCCTGTCCTTCCTGTGCTGAGGGCTCCAGAGCTGGACGCAGTGTTCCAGGTGAGGTCTCAACAGAGCAGAGAAGGGCAGAATCCCCTCTCTCCATCTGCTGGCCACACTTCTTTTGATGCAGCCCAGGATGCGATTGGTCCTCTGGGCTGC
Source organism: Chloroceryle amazona (assembly GCA_027560015.1). NCBI lineage: Eukaryota > Metazoa > Chordata > Aves > Coraciiformes > Cerylidae > Chloroceryle > Chloroceryle amazona. The sequence continues at coordinate 42,298 of JANHFX010003565.1, read as the reverse complement.
AAGCACACCCTGGCTGCTCATGTCCAGCTTCTCATCCACCAGCATCCCCAAGTCCTTTTCTGCAGGTTAAAAATCCCATGCAGATGAAAAATCTCATGTTTTTTCTACATAACCCTCACCTGGGATAACCCACTTCCTCCAGGAAATACCTGCATTTGAAAGTAAATCCTGAGATAAAGTGTCATCTCAGAAAACCTGCATGCATGGTGGTACCACAAACAGGAGTAAGGGAGCTTTTGAGGAATGAGAATCAGGGCTGGGAAAGGGGAGAAGGACTGAAAGGCAGCAAGGTGCTGAAGAGTAACATACACCTTACACAGCCACTCAGATGTACGTGAAACTGCACTGCTGAATCTCTGGGGGAAAACAAGGAATCAAAATGCCGAGTAAAAATCGATAACCTGTGTGAAACACACCTAAGAAGACAATCATTAACTTGATCCATGGGCCCTAAAACAAATGGCACTGGGAACACAACTGGATGCAGTGCTCTAAGCCACTTCATCACGCAGACCTGTATCAGAGAGATCCATCTCGAGCGAGCATTTATTCCTAAGAGAGATAACGTCTGAGCAGACAGCATTTGTCCAACATCACCTTGAACGCTTTCCCAGGTTGGAGCTACGCTACAAGAGACTATAAAGGGCTCTAATGAGGACTTGACTCACAAAGCAGCGTTGATGTACAAACCTACTCTACAAGTAGTTATTGTAGTTATTTCACAATGCCTGGCCTGTGAGATGCAATCTCAGGTGCTCTACACCTGCTCTGCAAGACTTCGGGCTGTCAAGGTCAGGTATCTTGAGCTGGTTGTAACTTGAACTCTGGTGGAGTTCAGATAAATGCAGTTAACGAGAGAGGAGAAAGCTTTAGTGTCTCCCCAGTATCCTATTCCAACAAAGAGCAAAGAGAAACAGAAAGAAAGTTTGTGTTAGTAACACAGGCTTGGCTCTGTCTTTTTTTCCTTCCCTCTCCTGTCTCCAAACCCGCAGGCTTTGTTAGATGTCCCATTTTAGTTTCAGATGGCAGGTATCTTTTTTCATAGCTTCTCCAAGCAAAATGAAATAATAAAGGAGGGTTTCCTAAAATTTTAAAGGGCAGACAAGAGACTGTTGGTTCTCTTGCTCTCACTGTTAATTACAGACTAACCAGATTTAATTAGAACCAACCAAACAAAACCATATGTAATCCGTGCCTTTGGCATAGAGTGAACCATGGAAAGGGCAATAAAAAAATCCCCGAGGGACACCTTCAGTCATTTTATTTTAAGAGGAATATTCAGACCTGGTTTCAGCAAAGATATTTTTATAAAGGAAGGATAAGCTTTAAAAGCACATTCCACTTTGAGACAGTAGAATTCCTCGTCACATTACATGAAAATCTTGCTGTGTGAGCACAGAGGTTTCCAGTTGTGACTGAATGGGCAACAGTAATTTTGCCATTTCCCAATTTTCACATGGGGTTCATGGGGTTTATTTTGTGAAAGCAAGAGGTATGAAAGGGGGGTTGGGGGGAGCTAACAAAAACGAGCGGTGTCAAAGCATCACTATCAAGACACCTGTAAAATTGTAACCTTTCACCCAGACCCTGAGCACAACACAATCTTCCACATGGACTCGACTTATCCTTGGCAGATATTTACACAAGGAAAGAGGTTTGTCTCCTGGATACCTCTGGCCCAGGAACACTTCAAAAGTGTGTGGCCTCTCTCTTCCATCCCCATGCTCTTCAACCCATTCTTCACCCTGTTTCCTCTCCTAACGGGAAAAACTGAAAATATATAATAAAATGTGTTAAGCTCAGGCAACCTTTTATTGGTAAAACTTTAGTCCCCACTTGGAAGACTGGTTTACGAAGTACACAGGTATCCATGGCTTTGGATTTGGGAATGACTTTTCTTACCTTTAATTAAATCTTCCATCATTTAGCCAGAGTAGACCTTTATAAACACCCACAAGACCAGCTGCACATACAGTCAGCCCCTGAATTTTATACCTCTCTTTTCCTGTCAGCCTGCATTGTCCCTGTAGGTCTGAACAGCAGCGGCTCTGAACCACCACAGCTGAACTGGAAACCAGTGAAAGCTACACTCTCCTGGCTTGAAGTACTGTTTAACATGAAGTACTCTGAAAGACAGGTTCTGGGTAATAGATAACCTAGATTATCTGCACAACAAAATGAAAATATACGATGAAAATATATACTTACAACAATTAGTATGATGGTAAAGCCCAGAACACAGTCAGCCCTTCTTTGAACACCAACTTCAATGTTGCAACTATAACATAGGATGGATGTGGAAAACCTGTGAGCTGATGCAAACATGGAAAGGAACCAAACTGCTCTTGCAAGGCCATCGCCAATTACGGGGATTCTTATTTTCTTGACCTCCTAAGCTTACAACCTTATTAAGTCTTTCCTTCTTTGAACATGCCTGTGTGTAGAATTCATGTTGTACAAGGATCTCCCTTCAAAATGATCTTTTAAAATATCTCTGTGCCTAGCCCACGTTACTAATGCCTTGACATGTGCACACACAGGGTATGCACACGTGTGAGCACACGCACACGCAGAAACACCATCGCCTACCGCGGCAAACGATTTTCCCCATCTATCCCCTGCCATGGCTTTGAAGCTAAGCTGCTTATTTTAAAAGATTTGAACCTACTCTGTTTACTCCAGACGCTTATTAGAAGGAGTAATTTTACACCAGAATGTAGTGGGGTAATTGCTTTTAAAAAGCACACTGAAACAAAAAAAATGTATGTTTGCTTTTCTCCATAAAATGTTCAACCCTCTGTCTAATCTCCAAGTATTTCACGATGTAGAGACCAACCCTGTACTTCAGTAGTTTCATTCCTGTGGGAGAAGCCCCAACACAGAAGACAGGCAGCCTTTGAGATAACGCTGTCTGAGCCCATTTAGGGCTTTGAACATAAGCAGCCAGATTTAGAGCCGCACCCAGGATGCGACCGGCAGCCGACAGCAACGCCGGGCGCAGGGACGGCACTCCACGCTCTCACCAGTTAGCTCCACAGAGTACAACTGGCACCTGTTCCCTTCACGCAGCCTCTTCGACATGCAATGGTGAGTGATGGACACTGGAATTCAGTCCTTCACAAGATGACTATTAGCTACGGCCAGAGAAGCCATCAAGAGAAAGGGGTTGGGATCTCCACCGGCAAAAGATATCAGCTGTTAGGCATCGCCATTTGGGAGCAGCTTGCCTTAAATTAAAAAGAATAATTCCAAGAAATTATGCAAGCTTTTCTTAACTACCAACTGCTAGGACCAGCTACAAATTTCAAGCATTAGGTGAGCTCCACAGAGCTTGTGAAAATCAGCTTTCTTTTTTCATGTTTAATTTTACCAAGTCTTGTTTGCAAGTGTTTTACAGTCTGATGACGCAACTTGTCAATTCAAACACAGCGTGAACATCCAGCAGTTCCATTTATGAAATGGGACTTGCAAAGGTATTATGTAAAATTAATTGGGAAAACAATAATCACCTAGAACACAGTAATTATTTTTTAGGCAGTTCACAGCTATCTGGAATTAGGGAGTCCATAGCTGATGCAGTCCATATCCTAACATCCCTGAGGTTCCTTTTTTTGGTTGGTTGGGTGGGTTTTTTTAAAGGAATAGCCATGATGCCTGTTAAAAGATGAATCCTTATAATCCCATCACTTTCAAATTGGTGATGCTGTACAGGGAACAAAAGAACAATTAGTTCTAGACATTTAATGGGCAAAGATTTTTAAATCAGCTCTTATGAGATTATGGATGGAGATGTGAATTTCTACACCTCTTCAAAGGTACACAAGGAGAAAGATAAGTGTTCACAGAACTGGCTGAATGACAGAGCTCAGAGGGTTGTGATCAGTGGTGCAGAGTCCAGTTGGAGGCCTGTAGACAGCAGAGTTCCCTGGGGGTCAGTTCCCATCTTGTTCAACGGATTCATAAATGAGCTGGATGAAGGATGGAGCTTTACCCTCAGCCAGTTTGATGATGATACAGAATTGGGAGGAGGGGCTGACACACCAGAGCTGTGCTGCCATTCAGTGCAACCTGGACAAGCTGGAAGGTTGGGCAGAGGTGAACCCAGTGAAGTTCAATAAGGGCAAGTGTCTGGTCCTGCACACAGGGATGAATAATCCCCTGCACCAGTACAGGGGAGGAGGTGGCCTGCTGGAAAGCAGCTCTACAGAGTAATACCTGGGAGTGCTGGTGGACAACAAGTTCACCATAAGCCAACAATGGGCCCTCATGGCCATAAAACCCAATGACCTCCTTGGGTGTATGAAGATGAGTGTGGCCAGCAGGACAAGGGAGGTTCTCCTCCCCCTCTACTCTGCTCTGGTGAGGCCACATCTGGAGTATTGTGTCCACTTCTGGACTCGCCAGTTCAAGAGAGGCAAGAAAGGAGTCCAATGGAGGCTACAAAGACGCTGAGGGGACTGGAGCATCTCTGTGCTAAGGAAAGGCTGAGAGCCCTGGGGCTGTTTAGCCTGGGGAGGACTGAGAGGAGAGCTGATCAATGCTGATCAATAGCTAAAGGGGGCTTTAGGGGGCAAGAGGATGGGCCCAGACTCTTTGTCAGTGGTATTCAGCAACAGGACAAGGAGCAATGAACACAGACTCGAACCCAGGAGGTTCCGTCTGAATATAAGGAAAAAATTCTTTGCTGTGAGGGCGGCCCAGGCTGCCCAGAGAGGCTGTGGAGTCTCCTTCTCTGGAGAGATTCCCAACCTGCCTGGGCACTGCGCTGCTGGGTCCCCTGCTCTGATTGCGAGATAGTGGGAGAAAATAAGTTTGGAAATATATGCAAATCTTCTGCCTAATGAAGAATACAATTTAAATATCAGTGTCACGAGTACACAGACTAGATAGCACCAAGCAGGATTTCCTGGTGGTTTTAATTAGAGAGTTTGTGAGTAAACACACTGACTAGCAACATAACTAGGGATTTTGCTCTGTGCCTACAAGGGCAGAAAGGTCAAGAGCACAAAGCTCCTTTTTTACGAGCAGGAAGAAGGTTAAAGAAGGTGTCACTAAAGGATTGTGTTTTTTTTTCTCCTCCTTGCTTTCAAAAAAATAAGGGATTGGAGAAAAGCTTGGTTAACTTTTAATCAACGCCAAGAGTTGTTTGGTTCATGTAAAGAAGCAATTTTACTACAGCAAATATCTCTGCTGCTTCACCTCTGTAATAATAAAATAATAAAAATAGTAAATCCCAGCAGCACCTTGAACATGATCAGTTTGAAGAATTCACACCAAAAGATGAACAGAGTATCAGAATAACTGCCAACAGAATGAATGGTAAAGGTCTTTTGTTTTTAAAAGCACACAGACCTTCCTGCAGAAGATGCCTCTTTCACTGACAGGCTGCTTTCCCAACATGACATGTTTCCATAGGCACTAATTCAAACCTACTGATGTATCTCGTACGTCTCCACTTACTCTTAGAGCTTATTTAAACAAAGCCCTGAAGCAATCGAAGAAAGTCTTCAGAAAAAAAAATAAATTACATGAGTCCTTACAACAGATTCAAGAGTCAAGCAAACAGATAATCAGGTAACATGGGAGAGCCTATAATACCACATGGTTCAAAAGCTTAAAACCCCTTCTCATTAAGATTTTAGTTTTAATTATTAAAATACCCTACGTCCTTATCATAGTAAGGTTCTTACATCTTTCTAATGCCACATTTCAAAGCAGTGAGTTCCCCAGACCAGGCTTCAGCTGTGAAAAGGCTCCTTTCTGCTCTACTTCACAAAGTTCTGGAGGTGTTCCTTCCCACTGCTCCTCTCTCCTCCTCTGCTCTAATTAGCCCTTTACTGTTATTTTACAGTCTCTTAACTATAATTTGCTGAAAAATATTTTTAAAAAACAAAGAATTAAAAAGACAAGGAAAATAATCCCTGGATGAGAGTGGTTTTATTTCCTTTACTCTAGGCGGTTGGGTGCTAAAGCATCTGCCATTAGAGGAGAGGTAGATGGACCTGGGCATCTTCAAGGGTGAAGGAAGAGAAAATTTTGAGGGAGCTACACACAGCCTACCAAACAATACCTGCAAGGTGCTCATCAAGAAGGCAGAGCCAGGCTCTTCACTGAATTGCAGTGTGAGAATGAGAGGCAATAATCAGAAAGGGAAACAGGAAAGGTTCAGACTGGATATAACAAAACAAAACAAAATCACCTGGAGGACAACTAAGTCCTGGAACAGGCTGTCCATAGATGTTGTGGAACCACTGTCCTGTGGTTCTGTTTTCAGAACCTAACTAGACAAAAAGCCTCAAGCAACCTTGTCTGAACTGAGCGCTCACCAGAGGCACCTTCCAACCTAATGGTTCTGTTTGGAAATTTTTAGGCCAACGTTTATCTCTAAATTGTAATGTTGCAGTAGAAACAGCAGTCGGCCTAAAGTAATCAGATTGATGGCCATGAGCTCACCTGTGAGCAGCAGCAAAGACAGAATGAGGAATTTTATTTTTATAGAAATGCAATGATTCATCACCATATATGTCTGATTTTAAACAAAGGCTGTCCTTTCAAACCCAACTCTTAGAGGCTGTCAGTATTTATTTGGTTTTATCGTTACTTAAGATGGCATGAGTAACTTTCCATGGGCATGACTTCATGCACATGCTTATTATCTCTTTATGGAATAAGTACTATTGTTATGTGTCATTTAAATGAAAATATGAGAGTCGTTAAATATTTATGTATGGATATTTTTGAATAAAATTGTTTACAGGACTGGTGTTCTGTGTGGCTAACAGACAATAAAGAATTTTCCTGGCAGATTAAATATTTGCACATGACAATTCATAATTTCTAAACTGATAATTTATAGTCTTAAAAGTACAGCTGACATCAAATAAAGTGCAAAGCATTACCTACAAAAAGTCCCATCCCCCCTCTTTTTTTTTGTGAATAACAAATATGAGCAGTTACCTCACTTGAAACCCTGTATTTTTTTCTACTATTATCTGCCCAGATGATAGCAATGTACTGAAGAACCTCCAAACATCATGCAGGACCAACCACAAATGCATCCTTCCTGTTTCCAAGCCTGTATCTGAAGAGGGAGATCAGTTTGAAAACACTCAGCTTCAACTGAAGATGGGATGACTCCGTATCACATTTGAAGGACAGCAAGGAGAAATGATTTGACCTAACTGGGGAACACATCTAGGAAGATTCTGGTATAGTCTGGAGCACTCCTGAGTTACGTAGATACTTTATCACAAAGATTAATATTGACTAGTTTGATAAGGTTTTCCTCATCTCAACAATTAAATACTTTGACTTACAGAAGTGCTGCTGTTTGAGGGAGCTGACTCTCTGCAATATTAGGTAGAGTCACACTATAAAATCCAGGTCACTCTCTCTTCTCAGTAATTATGGAATGCATGAAGTATTTCCACCAGAACAGCCAGCCTGTACCAGCATGGCAAAAACACTGCTTGTTAAAAGCAGAGAGTATGCCAATGTATTCTGCCTTTGCCAAAGGAAGGTTCAATTTATGGGTCATATCCAGAAGTGGTTCACAAAAAATACCTTGATTTGCACCCCCTGGAGAAGAGAAGGCTTCATTACAAAGATAAATCTTTTCAGGTGACTCTCCATTCGAGGACACTTGTTATTTTGCTGTTTGTTCTTGATGCCATTTTTTGTAGTATAAAGAGGCTACATCATTTTTTTTGTTGTTTTCTGAAATATTATGGAAATATTATGTTTGTTTCCAGTAATATGGTATGTTCTAGGCATTCTTTGGGAGTCCAGTAAACTTGTCTTGAAAACTTAAATGAAAACATAAAGACAAACCTTTAAAATACACAGATCTTGGTTTAAAACAGCTGATGAGGACTGTAGCACAGCACTTACAAAAACCTATCTCTTCATATTTATCCTAAAACCTGTTCTCTCTTGAGGCATCTTTCCAATTGCACTTGAAATATTAGTTACTAGTTTTCCTGATTTCATAGAAAGATTTGTGTAATTTAGTCTGGTCCTTACAATCTGAGTTGTGCAACAGACTTTAAAGATTTTTGCTCGTTCATTTTCAAGGCGGGGGTTTTTAGCCTTTAAAGTTCAAGTAAATAAAAAATAAAAACCAAACCCCAGGAATTCTAGAAGGCTTGGGACTTTCAGGAGGAAATGAAAGAATTCAAACTCATGAATATCTGAGGAAAAAAAGGGTTTTCTAAAGCCTGACCCAATTTCAAATGCTTGGCTTTTTATGCTGCTGCTTTGCTTCACTTCAGGTTTAGCATTCCTGGAATAAGTGTTATCTAACTTCTACTTTTTACCAGCTGCAGATTTTCTGGGGATGCTTAAGATAGACAGGCTCTGTATGCATTCTAAATCAATAATAGAAGTGCTAGGGAGGAAAACGAAAAAAGAACTAAAAAGCCAAACTCACGCTAGATCAACATTCTTGCTCTTACAAACATTATTTTTAAACACCAGTCAAATCCTCCCCAAAAAGGGCAATATTGCTCGTGATTATTATTTTAATACATTCCCAGTATCTAACCAAGACCAAAATACACTACATTACAAACTCCACATCTATAAATCTATAAATCACATGCAGCAAATTGAGACTTTCAAGCAATTTCCTTAATGCAGCATACAAAATAAAAGCAGAATACAAAGGGACAAAAAAAATAAAAAATGCACCATTCTTCAAAAATCATTAAACATTCAAGAAAAGGTTTTTAGAGTAAATCTCTCCTAAACTTAATCTTAGCTAGTTTTTTTCGCTGTCATTTCCTCAGACACAGAACAGGCAGCTCTTTATTGTATTCAAAGGATTTAAAGAAGCAGGAAATATCACCAAGAGGATGGAATATTTACAGCACAGGTGGGAGATCTAGTGTGTCGTATTAACCCAAAGGCATGAAAGTCACTATCTAGAAAGCAAAAGATAAGGATTCACATGCCTTCATCGCTTTTTTTTATGTATTTTCTTTACTGTAAGCATTAATATTCTTTCTTGGTAGGCAGAGCAAGAACAAAGAGGAGCAGCAGAGGAAGAAACAAGCAAATCGACAGAATAAACAAGCAAATCAACTACTTTTCTAGGAAGAAACCATCCAGTGAGTGAAAGATGATGGCCTAACAGACTTTTATTTTCACTTCCATGTAGAAAGGAGAATGACACAAGATTTCTGAAAGTCTCTTCTATCTACATGGTTATGCTTCTGTGCTTAATGCAGCTTCAGGAAGCTATAATCACCCAAGACTCCCAAACAGAGTATGCAAGATGTCATGAGACCTAAGAAAGAAAATGTTTCTATTGTTCTGATGAGACAGCAATAGCTTAAAAAGTATTTTCACCATTCTTCCTAAAGGGCAGACCCAATGTATTTATAGCATGGCTATAAAAAAGAAAAGAAAGCTTCAAACAGTCACCCGTGGTATGACAATTTTTGACTTGCGATTTGACATTAGTTTTGCTCCATTCATTAGGCTGGCACATACAAATACTTCTACTGCAAAGCAACTTGTGTCTAATCTTCCTTTGGAAAGTACATTTAGATAATCATACAGAGTTGGTATAAAAAATTACTTCCCCACTAATGTTCATAGGGTAGCCCACCGACATTATGCAGCAGTGAAATAATCACAGAATGGTGGGGGTTGGAAGGGACCTCTGGAGATCATGAAGTCCAACTCCCCTGCCAGAGCAGGGTCACCCAGGGCAGGCCCCACAGGAACAGATCCAGGTGGGGCTGGAAATTCTCCAGAGCAGGAGAATCCCCAACCTCTCTGGGCAGCCTGTTCCAGGCTATGTCACCCT
>JANHFX010003565.1:0-28058 GCA_027560015.1 Chloroceryle amazona | reverse complement strand
CCTCTTCTCCTTAGTAACTACTGACAGAACCAGAGGAAATGGTCTGAAGTTGCGGCAGGGGAGGTTTAGATTGGATACTAGGAAGAAATCCTTTACAGAAAGAGTGGTGAGGCCCTGGAACAGCCTGCCCAGGGAGGTGGTTGAGTCACCACCCCTGGAGGTAGTCAAGAAACGGGTAGACCTGGTGCTTCAGGACATGCTCTAGTGGCAGGCATGTAGGGGGTTATTTTGTGTATTTTGTGGGTTTGAAGTCATGTTTGATCAGGGTATTTAGATGTTTGGGGGTTTTTTAGGTGTTTTTTTGTTATGAGTATGGTTGGACTCGGTGATCTAGGAGATCCTTTCCAGCCATAAATATTCTGTGATTCTCTAACTCATTTTGGGTAGCATGAGCCTCCCCAGTGCACACACAGGTGCCGGACCAGTGTCCTCTTCCCATCAGTACTTTGTCCTTTGTATGGGCCTCTGACTCTCTTTAAAGAACTTTAATTGCTTTAGCCAACATCATGGCTCATTCCTTCTGGCCATCTGACCATCCTACGCTCTCAGTGACACTCTGTGAGTCAGACAGTAGCCTGGGTGGCCAGGACAACACTTCTGCCTCCTCCCTGAAACCTCCCGGCACCGTCTCTGCCACCTCCTCTCTGTAGGTGAGGTCAGCATGGGTGTTCTAAGCTATTCAAATATTTCAGGACTCCCATGTGTTAGACTCTCTCTCAGAATCATCAAATACTTGGGGAGGATAAGGTGGACAAATAAATATGCTGCTAAAATAACCCTCACTGGGAGCATCTGAGGAGCAGTAAAAAGGATTGATTTACACATATGGATTTGATCTTTCTTCACAAATTATTTCATTACAGCAACATGAATAAAGAAATCACTGAAGTGCTCTGACCAGCATCTACTTAGACCGGTTTAACAAACTGAGCACCTAAGAAAACTTTACTGATACCTGGGAATTACCTAAAAATCTTTGCCTATCTGGAAGCCTTCTCATTTTAAAATGGAATTATCTATACAGGCATATATATGAAGAACTGAACACATGGTGCTTTCTGAGCAGCTGCCCTCCTGTAAGAAACAGAAGATAAACCCAGGTGTCTAAAGTCTACAGAAATAACCACCCATTTAAATTTGAGACATCCACGAGGGGAAAAAAAAAAAAAAAAAGGAAAAAGGATGCAGAGAACAAAGTGAGAAAGATCTCAGATACACAAAGAGCTCTTAATTTATGTAGAAACTGTCCAGTCTCCTACGTCTGGAAGACGTTTCATCACCATCTTTGCTGCAAGTGAGCACTGACAGAATCTAAACCAGGTAATGAAATGTGTCTGTCTAATGACAATGGCTGCCAATTAAATTGGAAAATGGCTACAATATGGTAACACACGTTGGCTTTTTCTAAAGATTGCAATTCCTGAGATTCATTAAGTAACAAGAAACTTTATGTAACATTAGGTTCAGTGATTTGAAGTCTCTTCTAAGACTTGTGATCAGTCACAAGGCTCTGTGACTCCTGAGATTATCATTTCACTTAAAGGGAAACTGTTTCTCCCCCAGATATTTACATATTCAGAATGAGCAAGGAGCTGCTTACCATAGCTCAGCAATAAGCTACCAAGTCTCACTCTCCTTTTTCCTTGTTCAACACGCATTAATTCCTGGAGTTGTTTTGTTTGTGTGCAAACAAAACAACAAACACGATGCTGCTGCTGACAGGAAACAGCAACGTATCCGCTCTGCCTTCTTTTTGTCTGCTATTCTGACACAACAAAAATGAATGTAAATGTAGAAATTAATATAAATGTAGAAATACATACATACAAACACACACGTGTTTTTGCTATGTATGCTAAAATATGAGCTTTGTATATATCTAAAAAAACAACTTCAAAAGCTTAGAATGATCCGTGGAATTTAAATAAGATCACTCACTGAAGACTGATGTGAAATCACTGGAATGAAACCGCACCAGCCGCTTTCTGAGCGCACAAATACAAGGTTATGTGCAGAAACTAAGAACAGGAGGTTTATCACCAGCAATCCAAGTTCCTCCATAACCCACAGTTTTGGTACAGGAGGGCACTAGAGTTTGCATAGTCTGTTTCTGGCTTTAACAGTACTCTGAAGAGTTGCTTGTGCCTTTGTCTTTTACGTTGTGCTGCCACATCAGTGCTCTGATCTGATCCCTGCCCTCGGTGTTTCTCATTCAGAACAAGAGCTGGTAGATGAAAGACATGACAGAAAGAATGTACCCATACCTGGGGATTATGCTTTCAAGTAACTACAGCTCCTACCAGAAATCTCTTTTTCTGGGTTTGGGTGGCTGTCTGCGTATTCGTTCTTCACGATGAGGACAGTGGAACAGAGGAGCAGATTTCCTGGAGAGGTGGTGGGATCTCTGGCCCTGGATGCCACCAAAACTTGACCGGACAAAGTTCTTATCAACCTCATTTAACTTGAAGTCAGCATTGGCTTCGGCATGCTGGTCCACACTAGATGACCAGAAGTCCCTTTGAAGGTCCCTTCTGACTACGTTATTCTATCATTCAATACCATTGTAACATTGGCCAACTTCAAGCCCTGTCTTACAAATTTACAGTCATTAAAAAGCAGATCACAGAGGCCTTCACACACGCAAGGATGCAGAGTCCAGCACGGTCCTTAGCAAACAGCACTGTTGCCACTTTTCATCTATGCCACACAGCTTAATGAAGTCAATGTTCCTGGTGGCCATGCCCAATAAGTCAGTGCCAGAAACCTTCCCAACATCAAGTCTAATGCAGCTAAGGCTCTGATGAAGCAACTAGAAGTCAACAAAATCTGCATGACCACAGCTAATATAAATCAGTTTTGGCAAAACACATTAGTCATGTCAAAAGGATTTCAGCAAGGATGGCCAGCCCCCCCAGTTACTCCACAGTGGAGACAAGTATCTGAAAGATAATATGAAGGACTTAGACCTGTGAATGTTAAAAGACATTTTTTCACATTCAGAGCAAGTAATAAAGTTCACAAACTTGATGCACCTAGAAGGAAAAACAAGTTAATTGTCCACATAGGAAGAGTTGTTGTAGAATCTTCAATGTTTTTCTCATAAATAACACCGTGGTTAACAGGAATCATCGAACCAGAGAAGGGTTTGGGTTGGAAGGGACCTTAAAGATCTTTCAGTTCAAATCCCCCTGACACAGGCAGGGACACCTCCCACTAGAGCAGGTTGCTCAAAGCCCCATCCAACCTGGCCTTGAACACATCCAGTGATGGAGCATCCACAGCTTCCCTGGGCAACTTGTTCCAGGGTCTCACGGCCCTCAGGGTGAAGATTTTCTTACTAACTTCTAATCTAAGTCTACCCTTTTTCAATTTGAAGCCGTTACCCCTTGTCCTATCACAAGGCTTGTCAGGAAGACCAACTTCATAGAAAGACACACCAGTAAATATGTTGCCAAAGGTACAAAGTGAATGGGATATATTGTTTTCATGATAGATGAATCAGGTTGTTTAGCAACCAGCTTTTTCTGCAGGCTGGAAAAGAACAATGCTTTATCTTAATCCTAGAAATTGTGGAAGACAATCTTAAGTCAGTCCCTGTAATGGAAGAAGCTGAGGAAATCACAGACCTTGTGTAGTAACTACACCTCTAAAATGGACTGGAGCAACCTGAGTTGCTCCTCCACCTCAGTGTCAAGAGGCTGCAGTGCCATGCAGCAGGAGTCAGAGGTCAGATATCAAGAACATGTGATAGACAAAAGGTATTGAGAGAGACATGGCATCCGTAAGAGTCAAGCATACATTCAAGGATCCTGACTCGCTGTAGGTGCTACCAGAGTGCACTGGCAGTAGCTGTGAGGCTCAGGGCACTTGGAATTTAGCAGAACTTGTGGCTGTGGCCAACCGTTTGCTGTACTCGTTCATGTGTTTTGCTCAGGCTTTTTTTGCTCAAGATACCCTCATGAGATCTGCAGGCAAAATCCTGCAGTAGGATGCTGAGGACCCCTGCAATTTGCTGCCCCTGGGGCTATGGCAGATGTGAGTCAAGCCAGGGACTACAGTAGAATGAGCCTGGAACACCAACTGGGCCAACATGGTCTAAAAAAAGCCACCCATCACCCTTACAGGGAGGATTCTGCAGGTATGGGCTTTGCTCCCTCTGTTTGTGGGACTTGGAACCACTGACAACTCTGTGCTTATTTCCTGATCTCTCCAGAGAAGTGGAGATACTCAGAGCATGGGTGGATAACAAGAGGAATGCTTTGAGGCGGCTGTTCTCAGGAGGCAGATTCCTATCTATCAGCAATTTAAAGGAAAGGAGAAAAAAGCTGGGTCCTCATTCACAGAGGAGCTAACAAGGTCTGGCACTATGAAGTGACAGGCAAAGTAATTAGAAAGTAATAATTTTAAGGGAGAAAGGGACGTAAAAGGGCAATAAAAGTGAGTCAAGATCATTCCAACAGACTGACTCGTGAAAAAGTAACTTCTGAAAAGAACACGTCCCTAACACACAGTTCCTGCTGTGCTGGGTGATTCAGAGGGATGGACACGCTCTCAGCCAGAACTTCCACACATCACATGGAGCCACAGCCTGGCTGAGCCCTGGGAGCATCTCTGGTCTTGCTTGCGAGTGGTGCACAATAATCCAGGTCCCAAATGAACACGGGAACTATCACTGAGAGACAAAGTTTTGCTACTCATTCAAGTTTATGTAGCAGTGCAAAGGGAATTACATGTGTAATATGGATACAGGATTGGGACGAGAAAAACATAATGTTTGAGGAAAACAAGACTCTGTTTTGTAGCTTCTGTACAACTGCTCTTAGAAGGGCTTTTTATTCTGAAGACTAACAATTCTCAGCTTCACTGCCTGAAAGCCACAGAGGCTGTAACTCTGACAGAGCCTGAAGCAGCTGATGTGCTTTGTTCCTATAGCCATTAAACAGGGAAAAAGCACAGCAGTCAACACTTCCCTCTCTTCCACTCAGAAAGCTTTTTGAAACCTTGTCTTCACAGCCACTTTACAAAATCTGTAGTAGACCACATCAAACGAAAGCCCCAATGTCACATAAATTCAGCCACCTTTGGTGAGCGTATCTTTTAGTTATACACAACAAAAATTCCAATACAACTGTCCATTAATCCGCAGCGTTGGAGCTTCTGTGCCAAGATAGGAAATGCAAGACAGCCTGTACGTGTATCTGCTGCTGTGCCTGCTGTCTGGTAGAACCCATCTATCTAGATATCACTGACAGAAGATTGAAGAACCAAGATCTTCATACATATTTGAGTCATCTTTTTCAAAAACAAAAGGATGAGTCACTGACAGGAAAGTGCTTGCAATCTCCTTAGTTTGACAACTGAGTATTGACGTGAGGTCTGAAGCACTAGAAGAACAGCAAACCACTGTGTTGGACTGTAAATCCACAGTGAGGTTCAGGCTGCTCTGAATGATTGGATCTTTGTTCACAAAACATCTGCTGAAAAATGATACCAGCCCTTGGAAGCAGAATTTATGGAATTCAATGGTATTTTTAAGACCACTAGCTTGCTTACTGCTAACATATTTTTGCTTCAAGTCCTCTGTCCTGCTACTTATTACCAGATTATTAGCACTCTGTGAAGCTAAACATTATTTCATTCATGTTTTAATGCCAATACACCTCACTTGTTTCACTGCCTTTCCAAATATTGCAGTAAAGAAAGGTTTTCTTAATCTCTGTAAATTTTTGATGCTTCCTTCCCTTACTACTTGCCTAAATATGACTCCTACTTCAAATCCCCTCCACAAGTTTGCTTTCTGGTATTTTTCTTCCCTATGAAACTATTCATTTTGATTTTTCCCAAACATTCTACATGGGCTTTGAAAGGCTTTGTCTGTCTGAAATATACACAGGAAATTTAGGGGTAAGGTTGTCTTCTGTGTAGGAACAAAGCTCAGTCTATCTACTGCCAGCAAGCGAACAATAGAAAGCGAAGTCTGCTTTTGTATTAGCGTGGCAACATCTACATATATAACCCTGAAAGATAAGAGATTTATTTTGAAAGAGAATAGGTCACTACTGCTATAGAATTTTAAAATAGTTAAGGAAGCTACACAGAAAAATGGGATAGCCCAGCCTGACAGAAAATTCCAAGCATCCCGATGAAATGTTTCTCAGGAGAATTTGTATTTTCTTGGCAGTAAAGTAACAGGTCTGTTATTTCAGGGAGTATTTAAAAATCTAAAGAAAGATTTGGGGGTTTGTGATCAAGGCTTAAATAATCCAGATTTATGGTGGCTCCTCCATGCAGCCCAAACACCACACTGGGCAATTTGCCCAACATCTTCAAACTTTTCTTTCTCTAAAACAAGAAGAGCAATTTTGTTTCTCCCACCAGCCATTCATCTTGCCCACTTTAGTGTCCACATAATGAAGTCACTGAGGCATCCTACAGAGCCTGAAGTTCATCACACATCTCATTTACTGCTGGTCCAGGTTTTAAGCTCTAAAGTCTGCTGCTCTATTTCTATATATAACCAGCATAACAAGACACAGAAATCAACTGGAGGATCTGAGACTTGCAAGCAGACAACAGTCCAGAAAGTTGGGAGTCCAGAGATTAAAAACACCGTTAACTCTTAAATGAGCGTTTTCCTTGTGTGAGACAATGAAGTACTCTACATTAAAATAGCCATTTTGCTATAATCCCTGTAAGTGGTAAAACTCTCTCCATCACAACAGCATATTTTTCTCCCATTTAACAACTCCTACCCATGTTTTTCAGATTAATTTTTTATTTAACATCCAGTAATGAGTCTGAAACAGGAAAAAACGAACTGCATGCCAATACATTTTCCTAGTGCCAGTGCTTTAAATGTTACAGGCATAAACATGCAGCTGACTCTCCACGAGCATGCAGTGTTACTGCTCAAATGTCCTTCAGACTGGGAGATAAAAGCACCAGACTGCATAAAGAAAGCCAGGTTCAGTACTAGCTCTGTCTACCAGATCTTAAAAAAAAGAAAAAAGAAATCCAGCTAATTAAGAGTTGACAAAAGGAAAGGCAAAATTTGAAGAAAAATGTCTTACAGTAAGAAGTTTCTTTATGAAATGAAACCACAGAAGTCCTCAAGTACATTAAGTTGGACAATGAAAGTTAAAAGCATAATGAAAAAGTAATGTTGGATGTTATAAACACATCCTGACCATCAAAATTCATCAAGAACATTATTTCTCTTTATGTACAGACAGGTTTAAAAAAAACAAAACAAAAACAAAACACACACACACAAAAAAAAAAACACACAAAGAAAAAAAACACAGAAAGAAGAAAAGGGAAAATAACTATTTTCTGCATGCCTTACTCATTGGAGGTTTAAGGCAAACTCCTATAGCAACAACAAAGAGTAAGAGCAGCCCTGTGGCAAATTACAAGGCAAAAAGGTAGCCAAGGACCAGAGACCACAATTACTTCATTGTTTTTGTGCAGTTTCAACTGTATTTATTTTCTCCATGCCCAACTGAATGAAGCATTTGTGGAAGCCCCAGGAACTGTGCGGAGCTTTCACTCTGCAAATAGAAGTGAAATACTCAGATATTCAAGCACAGGCAAGAAGCTCAGAAAAAAAAAAAAGGAATCAGATATGCTAGGAAGTATATTCGAAGGGTCGTATCGATTCACAACCACCAAATGATGGAGTTAGAAATACACAGTTTATAAGAATACGCATGCATTTTTCTCATCCACATTCTCTGAAACATTTCTAAGAGCGTTGCTCCAAAGCAAACAGAACCCACAGCACAAGGCAAGGCAGATCTTCCTAAACAAACAGACCAGATGGAGTAACTTGTTTACTTTGCAGCGAGTGTCTGCTCCAGACCTACAACAGCAGGAAGAAGATAGTCTGAATGTGCAGGCCAGAAGTGAAAAGCAACTGAGAGCAACCATGACACAGCCAGAGAAGAGTCTTTCAAAGAACTTTGAAGAAATATTTTACACCACTGCCAAGAAAGGAGTAGGTGGCAGGCAGTTTGCATTAGCCAAGACAAGCCAACAAAAAAACACAAAGCCTGACTTATCATCTTGGCAACAGGGAAGAGAGGGGCACTTTTAGCAGACGGCAATTAAGGATTTGGCAAGCAGCTGGAGGAAAGGAAAGAGTGCGAGTCAAAGATAACGCTAATATTGCAAGTCCAGATAACAGAGAAAGATAAGGACACAATGAGAAATACATGGCAGAGTAATAATGAATTCAGGTATCGGTACAACATCCACTAGGACCAACAGAACAAACACGCAGAGAAGTGAGGAGAGCTGCTGAAGAACAGATCTGGAGCAGAGAGTCATCTCTGCAACACTGAGAGTCATCAAATACTGGGCAGAGCAGGAACACACACCCATAAAAGCAGATAATTAAGTTTTTGGTGAGGGAGAAACAGAAATAAAGGAAGTTAATGAATGAGCTATTAAAAGACTGAAAGAAAACAGGTGAGGGCAGCTTGGAGGCAAAGCTACAACACATGAGGAATGGTGACAGGGGCCTTGGACAAGGGTGCTTCAGGGTTAGGGACGAATACGTGGAAGAGAAAACCTATCTGTTTAACAGCATACCCCAACCTTCTTAAATGAAGCAGGAGTTAATCTACTAAGTGTGAACAGCTTGCTGTGTCCTAGTTAATTATTTAACCTTCAGTCCTTGCTGAGGGTGAAGTACTCCAAGCATTAAAGGAGCTTCCGAATTACTACTGGTTAATAGAAGAAAGAGACCCGATGAAATAGCCAGAATTCAGTCACTCCTTTGTTTTATCTGTACATTCCATTTACCCTCTGTATTGCCATTTGGTAAATCAAAGTATTTTATTTCACGTGCACACAGCAACACTAAATGATAACGGAAGAGTTGAGCACTGAACATCTTTTAGAGCCTTTCCTTCACAAGGAGATCTTGGAGCGTGCTTTGTTTTCCCGTGATTGACATTACAAACATGTAAGTGGCCGACAGGAACAGTTTAAGAGGAAAATGTTCACACTGGTAGGTCACGGGGAGCACAGAAATTTACCAGTTGCTAAAAAGTTCAATTTGGAACAAAAGCTCGAATGAGTTGCACTGTGTCGAGTGGAACAAAAGAAAGTACAAAACCAACAAAAACTCCTTTTTGCCTCAGCGAGCCCCAAGCCCGATTCCGTAGCCTCTCTGCCAGGGAAAGCCACGCCGTGCTGCACACTCTCACGGCTCGACTGAGAATCGGGCTTTGTTTAACGGCTCAACTTCTCAGGTCAAGTGATTTAGATAAAAAGCTACATGTTAAATGTTCATGTGAAGAAAAACATTTAGTCATAGAACTGCAAAGAGGAAGAAAAAAAAGAAGTATTTGAATATGTATGAACCGAAATTGAGAAACTAACCAAAAAAACATAGTCTTTTCAACAGGTTGTTTTCTGCTGTTCTCCCTGTATGCTAGAATAAGATGCTAATAATAGAATAAAAGGCTAATAATCATAGGCCTTATGATTTTTTAATGCTCAAAGGCAGCGTTACTGGGAATTCCAGAACTAGCCACCAAGGCCTGCCCTCTTACTAACCTACTGAAAATGAGTATCTGACTAAAATTCCAACTAAGCTTTACTTTTAGTATTTTCCCTGAGTAACTGTTGGAAACCCTGTGAGGGGACACCTCATTTCTCCTTCCTTCTCTTGCTGTAACTCAAGCTTCTCCATGTTCACAACCAGAGGACAGCAGCTCTTCTTGCTCCCAGCAGAGACACAAGACAGCAGAAAGTGCCGTGAGAAATTAAAATCTCAATAAAGTTTAACCACCCTGTCTACCTGTGCATAAAAATTCCGCAGGCACATCTGCGTTGGGTCAGCTAAAGCTGCATTTCAAAAAACTAAACAAAACAAACGCACACAAAGAAACAAAACCAAAACACCTTTCATAATGTTATTTTCCCAAGTATAAATTGCTGGGGGTTCTACACGTGTAGCCTACACTAATTCTCTCACTTTAAAACTCTTCACATTCTGAAAATAAACTTACTGATATTATTAGTTTCAATTTAACCATTAAGAAAAAATTGGAAGGCCACTCCTTGCCTCTTTTTCTTAATGGTTAAACTTAAAACAGCATATGCTTTTAAACCACACTGGGAAACTAGTACCTAGTAACTGAACTGCTGAAGTGAAATTGTTTAGCCCCCTTGAGTTCCTGTTTTCTTTGACCACCGGTCAAATTCAAAACTGATAAGCAATTAAATTAACTATGTTAACATTAACCTAATCCAGTAACACATGGCATCACTGAAATAATGCTGCTTAGATATTCAAGGGCCTTTATGTTAGAGTCAGAGAGAGCTGCTAAACACAGCTCTTGCTCCTTGCTCTCCTAAAAGCACGTGCTAATGTCTGACTTCTCTTGGCGTCTCAAAACTCAAACTACCCACCAAACATATTCAGTACTCCCAACTTCATCACTGCAGCTCTAAATGTTCTATGAGGACTGAAGTGGTGGAGGGAAAAATTAGCTGCAAACAACAGGAAACCTTCAGAGATTCAGCTTCTTCGGGTGCTTTTTGTCTGTCATTTAATCTACATTTTATGTACCTTATTCTCATCACTTGTAAATTTTCCACATCCTCTGCAAATATTGGACTCCTGAGTGAATAGAAATACTCAAGATTAGAAGGTTTGGGATATCTTTTGTCTCCTGTAGATCAAAAAGCCAACACTATCAGGTCACACTTACCACTGAAATGGAATTTACTGCACTCCGGGGGTGTATTTTACCTCTTTCAGAATTGCCCTGGGCAAAATCCACCAAGAAAAACCAAAGAGCTCCCTCTATGCAATCCCTCCAAGAACTATTATCTGGTTTCTATTCATTCTCAGAAAGTGTTTCCCTTGTTTGGATCATGGTTTTTACTATTAACTATTTGGTACTTAGCAAAGAGGCAGGAAAACACAGCATCTCTAACAGAAAACTGCCAAGAGAAAAATCCTATGAAGCCTATGTCATGAGATCTCAGAAGCCTTTGAGGGATTCAGTAGCTTAGAAATGTAGTTACAACTTTTGTAGCTTAAAATTTATTTGCTATAACAAGAAAAAAAAAAAAAAGGATGAATCACAGCATTCTCATTTCAACTGATACTCTAAGCTTGTGGTTTATTATATACAACAACAAAGGACAATGCAAGGGGGCGTGAAATCGTGGGCACGCCAGCAACATCTACAGCTTAATTTTTCCCTGCAGTTTGAACGAGCAATTAGATTGCTCTCTTGATCTGGACAGGGAAGCATCTCCACTGGCACTGGTCTACTGAAAAACCAGCGCCTTCAAGGTGATCGACACGATAGCTGTCGTGTCAATCAGTGCCTATCACAGCCACCATAGATAGCATAGGATGCCATGGATATCCTGGGTATCATCTCAAGCACAATAGAAGGGAATTTGTATAGAATGGATATTGCAAAAACGAAGGCCCTGTACAAATTACCTTCTTCTGCCAATGATTTCACATCCATTTCAGATTCGTATAAACTACATTTGCAAACTTTCACATTTAATCTCATGAAAAAAAAACTAACATGTAATTCTGTAGTTATCACGGGGTGACTATATAGGGAATATTTTTGTGCTTTGAGTTTTAAAAAATAAAACAAAACAGAAAACCACCATCACCACCTAACTTAACGATCCATGCTCTGCTATTCGTGCTTTTCACAGGCAAAACATTCGCCGGAGGGATCCAAGTTACTGCAAGACCTAGTTTTCCACCAGTCCTCCTCTGAAATTGCCAGAAGACCGAGGTTGAAATCTGCCTCTGGACTCTTCCCCGGGCGATTGAAAGGTTTACCAGTGTCATCACCAGAATAAAGATTTCGTCATAAATCCTGTCTGACTTTAGGGCGTGTAGATTATTAAAGGCACATCATACTACACTGCAAAATCCAAGGAACAGTTGAATTCTCTTGGAGACCCTGGACAGATGGCAGGATTTGACTATCACTAAATCAGCTTAGTCAAATACATTATCAGCTCTCCAGCCCAATATTCACTGTGTATTCCTAATGAAATTGCTGAATGAAAAGGGCGATGTGCCAAGCCTATAAGGACTAAACAACAGAAATGCATTTTCCCCCAAGATGTGCTGTAAATCCTCATACAAATCACAAAGCTCCTCTTGAAAAAGGAGCTCATCACAAAGCACAAAAGATCAAAACTTAAATTCTACTTTTTTGTGTGCTTATTATTTAATCAAGTGTCTGTTAAGCTGTTTCTTCGTGACTGTGAAGTAGTTCAGGAAAATCAGGAGGTCAGACTGACTGCCACGGAACCACCACATCAATAACAGGCGGAATGGGTTTTCAGGTATCTAAAACAACAGGTCCCTCCAAGGCTGGATGCGTAGCTTCTGTGAGGTAATTCCACCAGCGAGGGCTGAGCACTTCACTCATCAGAACCCAGACGTAACCCTCAAGCATGGCTTAATGCTTATAAGAAAAGATGCCAGACTGTACTTTGATTTCTAGGAGGCAATCGTGAGTCCCTGTTAATTCTCCTCTTAACAGCACACGGACTCAAAAGTATTCAGAGAATTATCAAATTTGCAACCAAGCATTCACATAGAATTCTATTTTTTCAATGCATAATGCAAACTTATTTTGATGGAAGTCACACTCGGTCATATTTTACTAAGGAAAAATTATTTTCAAAACCATTTTTCTTGTCCTCCATGCAGTGACATTTCTTCTCCCTTGTCATGGCATGGTTAATGCTCAGGAAGTAGAACAAAGTGATTATCACTGTGCACGACAAGGGTTGTTTGCTGCAGCAATTACCCCTCCAGCAGAATGGTACTTTTCTTTATGCTCAACACGGATAAAAAAAATTAATCTTAGATATTAGTATATGTTAAATACACCCATTTTACAGTGCTTGAATTTTGAGTAGGCAACACACTTTAAAGTAGGTGTGGCATTGTTTTTAATTCAAAATTAAATGCAAAATTCTTTTGAAATCCTAATATTCCAGGCTATTAAATACATAGTCTCATTTTCATCAGCATAAGAGAGGTGGTTGATTTTGTTTTCATCAAAGAAACATTCCGTTGCAAAACACTGGAACACCTAACAAGTATATTCTTATTTGTACCAAAGCAAACACAGTATCCTTATAACCTATATATTTAATTCCCTAAGTTATTATCTGAAGTATAGAACATATTTCAAGTTCCCAAGAAAAAGGTCAAAAAAAAGAGTAATTTTAGCTCTCTAGACAAGTACTATAATCTTCACTCTATGTTAAGACTTTTAATAATTAGAGACACATATAACTGGTAACTCGTGAATAGAATTTGCACACAGTGTCTCCCTAAAACATTTCTACAATTGATTCCTTTCGTGATTGACATCAGCTGAATGGTGTCAGACAATTTATTCACCATTGTTTGCGACAGGCTATTTAAATCCATCTCTGACTTGGGAACAAAGGTGAGAGGTTGTGTATATCTAAATTATCAGGTTAACTACATTAGTCGTAGGCACCAGGCTTGGGCACAGTTAGGTGGGTCTTGTCAAACACATGGCCATTAAACCCTCCTACACACGCATCAGTTGCATTCACAGAATACTTTCTATATGAATACTAAATATTTACAAATGAGGTTGGCATATTTTATGTAATCTTTACCATCTCAGCTGAGACTCCCGAGGAGCGCTATCATTATGTACGCAACAGAGTCATAGGCAGATGCAGATTAAATAAGGTCACTTTACCCCTTACTCCCATCTTCCCATTATGGCCACAGCATCTGGACTCTGACCTTGACACACCACTCACATTCCTAGCTTGAAATAAATGATTAATTTGGGGTAGTTTACATGTTTTATGAAAGTGGTTAGTTTGTTACTAGTTATGATTTTTAAGAAGTTTCACGTATATTCTAATACATTCAAATGTTACACACTCTTCCACGGGCATCTAAAAAGCAGGGTGGGCTGTCTCTGCTTAATTCCTAGCTCTGAAAAACACAAATATCATCAACTCCAAGTCTAAAGCTGCAGCCCCAAAGGAATTTGGGAGGAGGCAAAAGCCACCAACTCCTCCACAGCCTCCTTCAAAATGACAAAGATGAACAGAAGAGTCAATATGCTAATGGGCACAGTGCTGCTTATTAGAGACAATTTAAAACGAAGCCTCTGTCTCATGGGGAATTCTAATCTGTTTTTCTCTCCAACTCTCAACTAAAAAGTATTTTTAAAAGATCAAAATCAAAAAACTCATTTCCCATGGAATATGAAGTAGAACATATCCAACTGACTCTCACTCTTTTGACACAAAAGCATTTTTACTTTCCCCAAATGAAATATTTTATGTTTTGTTAAAAAAAAAAATAAATCTTAACATGGGTTTATTATTATCTGTATTTTTAGTGTCGGGGCCTTTCATTACCTTCCATGAGAAAACGCCAAGCAAAATGGTAAACAATATTTAGTATGCAAAGCACATGACACACGAGATCGTCATTTGTAAGTAAGGTACTGGATTTACAGACCGAGATTTTGCAAAGGCTGAAACAAAATCAGGATGCATTTGGCTTAAACTGAACCACAGGAAGAAACGAAATGTGCCTCTTTCTAAATTCTGTACCCGCATCAATGAGGAATTACTCCTTACACTGCATCCTGCAGGAAGGACATTTCCTTCTTTAAATTTTATTAATGTTTGCAAAATACCTGGATGGCCTTGCATTTTACCATTTGGAATTGAATTAGCTGGCCTTTCCTTTTGTCTTTAAACCAGCTATTTTCATGCCCAGTTTGTCCATGTATAAACCATAGCAGTAACAGCAGTTTGTCACCTCCCTATATATTATTGATGAGCACACAGACAACCCGCCAATTAAGATGCGTGCACTTGCCCCATCTCCAGGCTCAGCCTGAGGTACTGATGGAACAGCTGAAGTAAAAACTCAGTTTTACATTTCAAAGAAAGTTCAAAGGCAGTGAGAAAAGCCTGCCCTGCAAAGGACACAGAAATTGGGTTTATTACCAGAAAAGTTTGTTTAAGGAGTAGACTACATTATTTACTCTGTATGATAGTAAAAATTATACTGTGAGTCCACGTCTTGTTTAACAAGATGTTCTACTTAGTTTCCCTTTCAGTCTCGGATTAAATCTATGAATCTGACAACACAATAGTTTGAACTTTCTTATAAAGCCAGTCAAGGCCTAGTACCAAAGGCACAGAGACAAATAATGGTCAAGATAGAAATCAAGCAGATTTAACTAGATTTGCGTTTCTGTTGCTACACCCAGCAAGACATACAACAATATTTCCTGGGATAGAAAACATTGTCGAGCTACAAATTAAAGGAACTATTAAATCTATCTAAAAATGGCATCTCTTTAGATGGACAAACAACCGAGATCACTCTTCTCCACTTCCAGCCAAATTCTTGGGGTTGTGAAAAATCACCAGGCCATTCTATAAACACTATTTATTCCATGACCAACCAGCCCTTTCTAAAGTAAGTATAACAAGAGAATCTATCTAACACAAATTTTCTACAATAAAATATTCTGCCAAAACAAAATATTAGAAAGAAATTAGTATCAAACGAGATTACACTGGCTGCATAACGTATCTCCAACCTTCTTCTTGGAAAACCACCTGGCCTTTCTTTCCTCGGTTTCTGAACGTTAGATTAAATATCCCACATTAAGACACATTTATGCAGCTGTTAATGAAAGTCAGAAATACAAACACACTTCACAGTACAACTTTGCAATGATAATTCCACACTATAAACCCACCACATTTACACTCCAAATTAATGAAAAAGAGCTGAGCTAAATCAGCACTCGCAGAGAACACAAAAAAACTTCTCTTACCTCCATTTCTGTGCGGTGTAAACGGCCCGACTTATCTGTAATTAAAAAAAAAATATAAAAGTTTTCAGATTAAGTGAAAGATGATGAACAAGTAAAACTAAAAACTTAAAAAAAAAAACCAACAAAGTGATTTAATTGCCAAATATTCTTTGCCCCACTTTAATCACACATTTCAATGTTTCCATTACACATCACAAAATTAAGAACAAGAAAGCCTTGCCCTTTCTGTTTGGATCCTTCACAATACTCCCTTTTAAAAAGATGTGTCTTTAATGCCCGACTTCATTATTTAAATCGTATGACTGATGCTTGGCCATGGAAGGAACATGAAAACATGCTGGCTTAAATTAAGCAGCAGCAAATAATTATTTAAAGAGAAAAAAACAACATTAATTTATAAACCAGGGAAAAGTCACTGTTTCATCTGATACTTCTGGGATATCAAAGAGTTCAACAACAACACAAAGTTCCAGCAAATTAAAGTTGAAATATTACCGTTAATATTTTTGTAATTAAATTCTTGTCAATTTTTGCATTTCCTCCAAGTTCAGAAACATGACTTTGGAATTTATACAATACAGAAAGAGTAATTTTCTGAACTGCTTCATCAAACTGAAACCTCAGTTCTCTCAAAGACAGAACACTTTGGAATAAAAGTGCAGGTGGCTTGAGAGCTTACAAAAAATAAGACTGAGGTTTTGCAGCGTATTAGGAAGGTACCATTTCTCTAAAAGCAGCAAGTTTATTATTCCATATTAATAATTCATATCAAAGTAGGGTGAAGTAATTCTGACAGGCTGATTTTCTGTTGGGAAAACAACACTCAAGAAAGTAAAATATTCCACAGAAACACATCCAGTTGAAAGGGCTGCTACTCAAAACTGTAATTTCAAAACACACAGATATTGAATTGGACTCTTTTTGTCTTTGTTTTTTGGCTGCACTCCCAGTTTAAGATTTGTGGCTCTGGGCCTGAGGGCACTGACCCCAGGAAACGCGTGACGTGATGCCGAGTCCCCATGTACTCACAAACTACAGCGATGTGCATTCGCTTGACTCCGCACACAGAGTACACGTTAGAGGTGACGGCTGCTGAACACCACCCAGCGTGGCCAAGGGATTACACTGCAATAGTAGGCAAAGCCTGCAATTTGTTGTCCTAACTGGAAGGATTGTTTTATCAGATTGCCTGGCAAGCAAGCCCAAGAAAGCTCAACCAACCAGTGAGCACCACATCTGCCCACGAGACTGATCATGATGACCTCATATTAAATCTCAACGGCGCGAAAAAATGTTGGTGTGAAGAAAGTCACCTGCAGAGGAAAAGATGCATTTGTTGTATCGAACTGGTCAACTTCCCTTTGAAACTAAAGGTTAAGTGCAACTTGAATGATTAGGAAACGTCCACCAAATAGAGTGAAAGGTGTTTGCCTCTGGTTTGAATGGTTCCCAGTGCAAGCTGAACGCTCAGCACGCGTGTTTGGCTTCAAAAGGAGGAACAGCAGAGTGATGTGAAAAGGCAGCTTTTACATCACCTATCTTCTTTTCAAAAGAACTGCTGATTCTGGTTGATTCACTTTAAGAAGCACAGAAGAGATTTTTTGTGTGTTTAAGATGGTAATACTCCCATGACTGTTCTAAATTATAAGTGGCAGAAGTTTACCGAGAGTTTCTTTCAAATGCTCCTACATTTATTAGCAGATTATGAGTTTTAGAGGCTCTTTCTGTGAAACTCAAATGACAGATGACCAAAACAATGGATCTCCATGACATGAGATGATACAAGACCAATTCACAGCAACGTAGTCAAGATGGGGGGGGGGAAAAAAAAAAGTGTGCTGCCTCTTTCAGAATAAAGTACTTTTGTTTTCATTTACTACTTCAGAAAAAAAAATAGCAATTTTAAATCTCTAATAATGTAATAGCCTACAGATTGCCACCAATGTTTGCAATCACTGCTAATTTAAGATGTCCTGACTCGCATCTCCTGTGATCTAACAGGAGTCAAACTGTCTGATAGATCCTCTCAGCAGCGCAGACACAAAGCACTTGTTGCTACACCTCATAGCAATGCTGAGATCCTACAAAGATCCTTTTAAGAGAAGTTCTAACCAAGTCCTGAAGCACAAGAACAATTAAAGCGGCCCAGACAAAAAACAAGTAAGGAAAAATTTGGATTTCAGAAAGGAATAGTGAGAAACCTCACAGCCTCTTTGATAGATCCTCTTTGATAACCTTCCATGAAAGCTGTTCTTAGAATAAAGGTACTTAAACTCTGGAAACTTTCCTTATTTCATCCATGGTACTATCAACATTTAGTATTGCTTTCAGAGCAAAGCACAATCCATTTTTTGTTTTATTATAAAAATAAGGAGCATCTTCAACTGCATTATTTATTCCCATTTACACCAGCATTTTAAAAAACAAAAGTATTATCATGATTCCATGTTCTGGGGAAGGAAGGAGGAGTAAGAAATAGTTTAAGTCTCATATCAGCTCAAATGCACTGCAAACAATATTCTAGACAGGTGTCAATTACTAAATGACTATAAATGATTTAAAATATACTGAATTATGGTATATATTAACCATACCATACGCCCCTGTACCATGAGTCCAGCTATACACTTGGCAGATTGCCCTGAGCTGTTTGCAGTGACCCACGGACCCTCTCCATCGGGCATCTCCTACCTTGCTGAAAAGCCCAATATTAACGTTCCTGACCCAAGAACCAGGCACTTATTTGCACCTATGAAGAAATTAATTTGCTTTCATATGGCCTATGCAAGCCAGTTACTTATTGTGATTTTACTTATCCTGGTTGGGAGTAGAAATTTCTTCTCTCTTCAGCCAACATGACTGAAAAAGCAGAAGCTCTTATATGGAACCTGAGGGTCACATCTTCTTAATTTGCACCAGGAGAAGAAAAAAAAAATAAAAAAATCCCCATAAGAAGTCATCAACTAGTCTCCATCTGCAAGCAGTATTAAGTGCTTATCTTGTAAATTGGTGGAGACTTACAAAATTATTTCAGCTGCTGCTGCTTAACATAGATGAAGGCTTCTCTAGACTTCAGGCATTCAACTAGATGTTAATCTGTGCAGCAATTTCACCACTCTTACTGCTAAAAAAATTCAACAGTATCTTTCCACGACAGCTTTTGAATAGTGACTAATGCAGTCATTACTAGGAAACAGCCTAACTTTAACTGTCAAGTTAACTTCCATTATAACAAAGCTACAGTTTGGAAGATTCTATGATTTTTCACTTGTAAATTGTCAAAATGCAAAAAATGAAGAGTTTTTGCACAAAGAAAAGAGACTTAAATTGGAGGTTTCCTGTATCTCTGAAAACAGTCTTCAGCAAGACATCTTTGCCAACAAAAACAAACCCCAAAAACAGAAAAACAAACAACAAAAAACAAACCAACCAACCAAAATAAAAACGAATTCAACAGAAGAAACCCCAAACCTTCACATCCATTTTTCATTCCTTAAAATTTCTATTTGAAAATTCTTCTTATTTCAAACTCCCAACATGAGGAGTTACACCAAACTTTGATCAAGCATTAGGGCACAGTGTCTCAATCCTCAAGGGAGGAGCTGCAGGCTGCTATTTAGACCAGAAAAAATAATTCTTTTCACAAAATCTCTCAGAACGTTGTTAAAAAAAGACTATATACTCAATTTATTTACAGCCCGTGATTCATTGAAGCACAAATTCCCTGCCTTCCAAGGAATAATAGGTCATGGATAGAAAGAGTCATCACAGATAATAAAATAAACAGCAAGCTTATCACGTGCTGCCAACAGTAGGAAGCACACATTTAAGACTGAATTTTAAAATAAGCAAAATAAGATTAAAATTCTGTATGTTAAAATGGACTTCTCTAGCCAAAGAGAAACTAAGGTCCAGAGCTGACGTTAGTGATGTGACACCACAGTCTCATGGCTGCTGTGTCAGCTACAACCAGCTGCTCTAAGAGTACTGCAGCTCAGAGCATCTTCCTACAACCTTCCTCGAGTGCCTCAGATTCCTCTGCAGAGATCCAAAAGCATTCGCTTCAAGACAGCTTCTTGCAGATCTGAAATTATTAGCACTGATTTTCAGGCAACAGTGATGTCAGCCTTGGCAACAAACCTGAAACTCATTCTGTGTTAAAGATTCATATTCTAATGAAAAGCCACAGCCCATTGCTGCAGGTGTGGGGTGAAATCGAGCTGTTATTTCCATGACAGCACAACTCAAGTTGCCTTCAGAAAAGACAACAACTGCCCGTGGCTGAAGAAGGAACACAAGGGCTAATGGAATGAAAGGGAGCAAGGGAGAACGTGGGAGTCACCAGCTCGAGACCCTTGAATTGAGCAGTCTTTAGTCAGGCCTCTAAAACAGTAAGTTAAATTTGAATTTGCTTTTTAGCTTTTACACCTTCAAGAGGCACTGTAGCTACAATAGGAGGCTTTCCTCTGCCCTTAATAGAATAAGGAACTCCTTTAAAAAATAAAATTTAAAAAAAAAAGGAAAAAAAAAAGTTCAGACTTGCATTTAATCAACTGATAGCAGGAACTGAAGCATTAGTTACCAAATCTGACAAGCCTGTCAATACAAGGATCATGATTAGTACCAACAAAAAGGGAAAGAAGGATGAAAAATGTAAAGGCAACCAAGCAACAGAAGGAAAAGAGATGAATATGCAAAGAACAGGATTCATAATTAAATGGAGAGGAAAATTTTGATGCGGCAGGAGTGAGCCAGACTTTGGGCAGAGGTCAGATACTACAAGATAAACAGGAGGATAGAGAATTCTCACTTGACAAAAAGAAACAGAAGCATAAACAACAAAGACAAATAAGAGGTAAAGTTCAGCTCAGAAGCAAGAGACACCAGGCTGCAGGGAAGGTGGTCAAGAAGAGAGAGAACACAGTGGAAGGAAAGAGATTGGATTAGGAGAGGTAATCGGAGATCCCTCAGAGCAGTGAACACTGAGACCCATGTTTTTAAGTACAGCCCTTAGGCTTTGAGGATCAACATATCCTACCTTTAAACTGTGTGATTAGAAGGCAACAAAAATTTGGGATGAGTTTTTACAGCTTGTGGTTTTTTGGCTCTGACTCATGATTTCTGTATCAGCTTCCAGCTGATGATTCAGAAACGGTAAGGCTCATTTTACTACTTGGGAGAGTAAGAAGGAAAGAGGAAGAAATTTGTAAGAAAATACAAGGAAAATTCTTCAAGAGGTTACTTGACCAAACGTGGCCAGGACATTCCTTCCCTGCATCCATCTTTTTCCATTCCTTCAGCTTTCTCCATTCAACACTTCACTCATTTTGTACAGTCATAAGCAGAGTCTTGAACGCTGCGCAAAGCAAAGGCAGTAACTGAGAGGTCTTTGGTGTTACTATCCAGCTAAATTTTGTAATAAAAATTATTATAAAATAATATTCTTTTATTCCCAATTAACAAATCCGTACTACCCTAGAGCTGCCCTCCAAGATAAAATTAAATGGTCCCTCTTTGTTTTGTCCCATTTCTACTCTGCACAGGAAACCAGCTGTGGTCACCATACAATTCGTTCTGTGTTCCACTGCTCACTCCCTTTAGCAAACCTGCAGAGATCACACCAATATTTGTTACTCTAAGATAAATACTGTGGTAGCTACACATCTCCAAGTGCTGCTGAGCTCTACGCACAGCCACCAGTCTCTTCTGCAGACACAAGTACAGATGCTACACTCGCTTTCCTCTGGCCTGTCCAGGTATCAACTCTTCACAAAAAGTGTGAATTTGCAGAGTTCACTTCTTAATTTTTATTTTAAATTCTGTTACACTAATCACATTCTAATTTTTCCTAGAGCTATCCACTTGCTTGCTCATTCAGCAAGTACACGTGCTTGGGGCAGAGTTCTGCATAACTGGAATCATGGGTAGTTTCCACCATCAGTTTGATGGATCCAGAGTTTCAAGCAGGATACAGCTGTTCTAAACAGGTAACACAGCACTGATGGATCTGTTAAGAACTTTCACCAGCTGTTAAGAAAGAATTAAGAAAGAATTTTCATCTCGAGGAGATGAAAAGAGCAGTTCTCTTAATTCTTCTCTACTTCAGCTATGTCTCTGCAGACTTGTGTTTACACTGTACAAACTGACTCATCTGTTGTTCCTCAAGTAATAAAAGCCAGTAACACACTCAGAGTTGTGTGTCACTCATGCTAGCTTAAAGTTTTATCAGGAAAAGAACAATATTCATTTTGTCTCCTTACCAGATCCAGCGCTGTAACAGGATAGATTAATTCAGAATCAAAGAGCAAACATGCTCCAGCTTCCTCTGAAAAATCTCCCTGCTTTTATAAAGATACATTTATTGCCAACATGGATCCAGGATGTTAGGTACCTTTAATCCTCTTGTCACCTGCAACACACCTACTGGAACTTGGCGAACGCGGCCACGCTCAGGTTGGACTCGTTCACAACCCCACTGCTGCTGCACGGGTCCTTTCCTCTGCCTGTCACTGCCATCACATCTTGCTCTGGGAATCGTCCTGCTAAAGGTCTGTGTTCTCCCTCTCTGTCACTTTGTACACTGCATCTTCATTTTCAAAGCCCTTCTCGTGCTGCCCCAGTTCTAGCCTCCACCTCTCACTGGGTGCTGTGGGGTAAATGGTCACTTCCAGGCAGCCCCCGAAGTTGGACCCCCTTACCCATTCCTTTTTCTTTTCTTAATACTAAAAAAAAAAGCTCCATAGGGACATCATATTAAGTCTGCAACATCATGGCAGATGTCTCATTTCTCACCCTACTCTTCAATCATAGTCAACCGTGACAACTACAATTCCATTTTCATTTCCCCAGTAAGATTTTTCCTGCACTAGTCAAGAAAAACTCCATTAAATTACAAATGTGTTATCTTTTACTTTAAGTTGTCATGAACATCAGGAGTCCACAATTCCTCAAACTTCTTTGCTCTTAAGTTTTCCTCAGGAACAAATGCAGATTTTGGACAACACCAAAGAAGTCTTTATCCTTCACTGCTTACTTACCATCAACATTTCTGCATACAAATATAAGTAACCCAGGTCACCTATCACTGTTGGCAACTTTCTTCCATTTCTTTTGTGCAAGCATTTCGAATATGCTGCCTTTTTACCCTTTTTTTTAAGCCAAATACTTTAGCTATGTTGGGATCTTTTCTTTTTCTTTGTCCTCCCCCACCAGAGCTCTTGACAATAATGTCCCCAGCCATCTGCCTACATTCACAGAGAGCCCACGTAACCCCCAGTGCACAGGATGCATCAGCGTAAGCCATGACTGGAAGCCTTCCAGTTCACCCTCACGTACTGGGAACCACACTGATGGTGGAGAGCTTAGCATAAAAAAGGCCTAAGCTTTCTCTCTTCCACAGACCAGCAGAGCAAGTGAGCAGAGATAAAGTATCAACTCACTGAGGCTCTTCTCTGCTGTCTAGTGCCATTTCCCTCCCACCTTGACATCTAACATTAACATATCTGTATAGATATATAGATATGTATAGACATCTATCTAAAACACTCCTGCAGGAAAAGATGAGGCTGAATACATCAAACCGTACTATTTTTAAATACAGATACTTCTATACCCTTGGACAAAATCTGAACTCAGAAAATTAAGTCTTAATTCTAGAGGTACTATTTATTTTAGTAGTATTGTCAGCAAGACCTGTTGTGAAATTTAAACAGCAAGCAAGGCTACTCCCAGCCCTTATCTTTCCAGGCAGTCAACAAAATTAGAAATATAATGTCAGTACAAGTCATTTTCCTCTAAAAATCCTGCATATTTTTCCTCAATGCCACACAAGAGACTGACAGATGAGAATGTCTTGATGCACGCAAGCTAAATTTGCATTTATTTGTCCTATATTTCTCCACTCTGCCTTCTAATAGCTGGCACAAAAGGGTATAAGGAGGACACGAAAGCCACTGAGACTGCCGAGACAACGTACACGATTCCTCTCCAGCACATCTCCTTGCCCTGAGCCCTCCGAGTCCCGCAAAAGCCACCATGCAGTCAACTTTTGTGTGATCTTTTTGATTCCACGCCACAACACTCCATGCGTTACGCCCTCCCGCTGAATGCCTGGCAGATTTCCAGGAGAAAAATCTGCATAGTACTTGCTGCTGATAAAACCATCGGTAATTCCTTTCCCTCTGTGCCTTCTCCTCTAAGGCAGGAGGACAAGGCAAAAGAAGGGCCACCGACACTACCTGCAGAGGGATGTTCTCAGGAGGGAGCGGGAAGGCTGAGGAACGCCACAGACACACCAGCCTTCTACAGCCAACGGCTCCAAGTCAGCACGGTTGGGTTTTCCCAATACCCACCTTTGCCTCTTTCCAATACCCTCGTGGGTGCTCCTCTTCAGGAGCTCAGTGCAACACCCAAAATCAGTGGCTCCCTTTGCTAAGCTAAGAACCAGGCACTGACACACAAGGAAAACTCCCGTTTTTTCTCATCCCCAAAACTGTCCTGTGGGAGCAAGAGCCCCTTCTCCAGCTCATAGCAACAACACGACCTCAACGGAACAGCCTCCTGTGCCCTACAGCGTTCTGCTGCTGCCGAGTGCTGGGCACGAGGTCGACAGGCAGCCCTTGTGAGGTTTTTTTTTTATTCCTCTATCACTTCATTATTGCTTCAAGTTTCTAAAAAACCTTAGAAGTACCATTCCGCATGAAGAGAGCTTGGAGGAGACAAACCACATGTTTTACACCAAATGTTTTAGCTCGTTCGGAAGTGATTTTTTTTATGGCATCTGTCACTTTACTGGATGCCACCATTAGGTCATTTCACATAAATTGCCAGTAACAAAGAGACAGCTAAAACACCCATTAGGTAAAAACCATTCTACTCTGTATCTCCAATTTCATCGCGGGTATTTCTCAGCAACCCACATTTCTGTGGTATTCAGATGTCAGACAGTTACAATGATTCATACGAAGATGACCACAGCGAGCTCTCCATTTTTTGCATATTCATGGGTTTGTTTTTTCTCCGACTCGCTTCAGCTCTGGCAAAACGATCAGGTTTGCAGCACGCCGTGAAAACATCGCCTCGTGAGCGGCTCTGAAGCAAACTCAACGACACGGCTGCGTTTGCTCCCGACTTCTCCCCAGCCCCGCTGACAGGCGTGACTGATCACAACGTCCTTCGCAATCCCGAACAAAGCCCGAATGTTCACTAACCAAAGACACCATTCTTCAGGGACTTCTTTATTTGCCCACACAGGATTCTGTTGTTTACAAAAATAGAAACTTAACAGCCGATATCTGTTCCTGTGAATTATCCAAACCTATGCACCAACCTACAGCTAGACATTTTATATATTGTTAGAACAGAACAGCTCGGAGAGTTAACCCGTAGAACCTCTATCGGTCTACCGAGGTGTTTAAGCCTAAATTGTCTGAAATACAAAGGCAGGAAAACAATTAGAAGGGATCCTTTCCGACTCAGCTCTTGCCAGGGCTTCAGGTCATATCAATGCTTACGTGAAAAATGAACAACTGAGTGATGTTTTCATTCCTAATCTTTCTACTTGATCAAAAACTTCCTGATTTTTTTTTTAAACAAGATAACCAAATATTAATAGATGACAGATAAAACTGGAAAGAGCTGAGAATCAGTCTCTAGTTTCAGTTAAGGATGGGGATTCAACTCCAAGGTTGTTATTCTGCCACAGTATCGGTGAAACTCATCTTTGTTTCCTATCTCAAGGACATTTTATTCAATTTCTAGGCATTTTTACTTGGAATTTCAAGTATTGCGCTTCAGCCGGAAAACGGCTTCACAAGAAACAGCTTTGGAAAACTACCACCAGTTTCTACACAACCAGTGCTTCCTTTGAAGAAAATCTGTAACCTGCAAAGGAAAATTGAAGTGGCCAGACTGCTTCAGAGCCCATGCTACGATCTACGGCTCCCCAGGTCACAGTGCCAGGGAACAGCTCTTCTTAAACTCTCCTTTCTACTAAGCAGAATACACAAGCCTCAGAATAAACACCAATTCAAGAGGCTCAAGCTGAAGCTGGCTCAGAAAGCTCATTAATCATCACCTAAGGACACTGCAATGAGCAATAAGAACTAGCACAGTTCAAAAGATACCAAGGAGAAGCAAGTCTACTATCAGCTCTTCAATATTCAGTGTAGGAAGCTACCAATGCTCACTCTATCACACACATGATGTTTCCCAGGAAGACCTGCTAGAGGTTCCACAAACCAAAGAAGAGTAGAAGCCGACTGCCCAGGACCACCTTCATCTCACATTGTTGACAGTTACACACAAAACTCTTTGCGAAAGCTTAAAGGATGAGCAATGGTCTGTATTGCAAAAGTCTACTCCAAGTTAGGGAGAGGAGGAAGACCAAGGGCAGGGAGAGGACCCCAGGGGGAATATCACCTCCTCTCAAATCCCAGTGCCTACCAGCCTGCAGCTGATGCAAAAGTGGGGTCACTGAGTATGCCTTAGGAATGCACATCGGGCAGAAACCTCTCCTCCTCATTTCCATTATACTCACTGGAGGGGGTACTCTGCCCAGGTTTTCTCTCCCTCATGCTTTCCCAAGAGGTCTTAGTAGGCTAATTTTCTTTTTTTTATATATATATGTAAGTATACATATGATATACGACATAATACATACCATAATAAGGTAAAAACAAAAACCAAGGATAAAAGAAAAATAGTCAGGGCAGGAAGATATTAAAAAAAAAGTCTCATCTATCCAAAGATTTAAATGTGGTATCATACACAGGTTAGCACATGTTAATTACAACATTTTTAAAGGCTAATGCAGATGTGACGTGAAGCTTTAGCATAAACACGCTGGATACCAGTGAGGGGCCTGAACTTTATATCCATATGAGTTCAACACCTTCCCACGGGCCATTAAAGATGTACTGTAAGAGATAATCAGCTCAGAAATAGCAAGAAAGAGACAACAAAAAAAAAGAAATACATATGAAATAGATATATTTCCTAGAGCAGGAAAGGGAAAGAAGTCTGATATCACCTCAAAACGTTGTGAATAAAAGGAGCACACGAAATGCAGGACAGAACTCTTCCATGTTCTTGAGACATGCAGATGCCTTGGTCAGGAAAGTGTTTTCCTGGAACTTCTGGGTGTTGGTCTGGCATTTAATTAACATTACAAGAGCCTTTTTTTAATAAAAAAATAAATAAAAGAGCACATCAGATCACATTTAAATGGATGTCATTATCAGACTCGTTTCGAACATGGAGGAAATTATGTCCCTTCTTCCACTGGAGTATCTTTTGATATCTACACGTACCACTAGCTCCGAACTAGGTTAGTGCACATCTCTGCCAAAAGACTTTTCAGATGGGCACTGTATTAAAAGGCTTCATTAAATTGCAACACCAGGCATAATACTCACGTTCTAAACGCTGAGGGCTCAATTAATCCCATCTTGAGAAATTCCCATTGCCTTCTGCTTCACCTAACTTTAAAATTGCCCAAACCTCTGCCTTCCTGGAAAATTCAATGATGTTGAGCGTGGACTGGTTTGATACTGGGGAACACCACCATCTGTATGACAAGTGATCGCATCCCTTTGCCACCCAGCTTGAGGTTCTTTTCAGAAATCAAGCTTTACTTGCAACAATGACAACAACAACAAAATTTCTTTCCAAATTCACAATCAGAAGCTTGGAAACACTGAGAAACCGACACAGACCCTTCTTTTCTTTTTTTTAAAGTGCAAAATGGGCTTTCGTGGGCATTTCTGAAGAACCAGATGGTAGGTGCTAAGCCCCTGGTAGGTGAGCACGGCTTAACGTCAGCACACCTCTAAATTGATTTATTTCTCACAGGTGCCTTTGGATGCCAAACCCTTTCTGACAGACGCTGTAGGATGAGCCACAGGGCCAGAGGAACTCCCAAAGCAGGCGCTCTAAGTGCGGATGACACAGAATTACGCACCAAAAGACGACGCAATTATAAAATGCGAAACCCGCATTCACCTCGCCAGTACCCACACGCAGGCGGGTAAATCCAAGGCGACGGTTTCTACCTTTCTACGCACAAAACCGAGTGGGTGCAGGGACCCCCACAC
The DNA here is from genome assembly GCA_027560015.1 of Chloroceryle amazona. Classification (NCBI taxonomy): domain Eukaryota; kingdom Metazoa; phylum Chordata; class Aves; order Coraciiformes; family Cerylidae; genus Chloroceryle; species Chloroceryle amazona. The sequence goes on along the minus strand of JANHFX010003565.1, from coordinate 94 downwards.
ACCTCCCACGGCCGAGGAGCCGGCCGCTCGCACCCCGCAGCCCCCCGGCGGGATGGAGACCGTCTCCTCCCGGCCGCCACAGCCCACGGACAAA
>JANHFX010003564.1:119727-135972 GCA_027560015.1 Chloroceryle amazona | reverse complement strand
CACGGACCCTGCCGCGGGCCGGTGGTCCCGGGCCTTGTCAGGGCCCCTCTCTACCCATCCTGTCCCGTGTGGGGCCTGGCCGCTCCCTGTAAACTTGAGGCGGCCGGGCGTGGTTTTACACAACTCCGCTGCTTAAGAAGTTGTTGCTGCTTTCCCCGCTTTCCTGAGGTGCTGCTGTTGCCGGTAATAACGTTACCGCAGTAGGTGCTTCAGGGTGCCGTGCAGTGGGTGCTGCCCTGCCTGAGGAGGCCTCGCAACGGGCTGGAGTTGCCCAACCTTTTGGCTGTGCTTGTACAGCTGCTCATGGGCCGCAGTGTCACCTGGCTGCTGAAACGGTTTGTGTTCCAGATAGCTCCTAGAAAAAGAATTAGCAGGACATGTTCCTTTATCATTGACCACTCTAACTGTTTTACCTCACAGTCCTACAAGCGCTTGCATTGACAAAGTGAAGGGGAGCAGTAAAGGAGTGCGAACTTGCTATGTTTATTATGCTGAATGCAGAGGCACTTGCTCCATAAGCAGGCTTGCAGCCTCTGTCAAAACCCTGTTGCGTATGTCACTGTAAGAAAGTTTGCTCTTATGCAGAGACTGTAATCTGAATACATGATGAGAGCAAATTTGGGCTGAGCAGGTGGGTGGAATATGCAAAGCAATAAGGTAATTTGGATCATTGCGATATGCGGTGATTGCAGTTCACCAGCTGTTTGAGCTCTAGGAGGAAGTGTGACAAAAATTTTTAAGAGGAATTTTGGGGGTGGGGTGAGACATCAGTTTGGTTTTCCAATACTAATAGTGTAATCCTTTATCTGTGTCACTTAGAGTACTTTTTGCTATTTGCAAAGACACCACAGGGGGGTATAGACAATGTAGAAATGTTGAGCAGTTACTGGCTAGCATGCACAAAAGAAACAGCGAGGCTTTAATGAGCTGCTAGGCTAAGCATTCATCTGCTTGCAACCCTGCTAACACACCAGGCAGCCATGCGGATATCCCTCAGGAGTGGAAGGCTCAACCTCTGCTGCTCGAAGTTGCTGAGTTGATGTATTCTGCCTCCATGGTGGTTTTGTTTGTTTGTTTTAGGATTTATACCTGTTAATGTTTTTTGGTGTTTTGTGGTTTTTTTTGTTTGGTTGTTTGGTTGTTTTTTTTTGTTTGCCCTCCCCCCCCCCCCCCGAGTGCTTGTGCTGTTAATGGCCCATATCTCAAAAATGTTACCTCTCTGCAGTTCTACTTTTCTTATCTTGGCGTGGCTGCGCTGTGCAGCTTCTTAGAACAGAGCAGCTTCCTCGAAAGTCAGAGCTAAGGTCATGCAGCTATGCTGTATTCAGCACGGTCCTTGGATCCACACTGGCATCTGAAGCCATGGGAAAGGGGCAGGGGAAGGTTACAGGGAGAATATTTTTTTTCTTCAGAAGGAAGACATCTGAAAAGGTCTCTGAGCGGCATAGCTTTCAGGTGGAAGTGTAGAGACAGTGTGGAATATTTCATGGTAAACTGGGTGAGATGGATTCTGAAGAGCTTAAAACCCAAAGATACTTTCTGACATGAGAGAGCTGGACATTGTAGCCAGGAATACAGAAGGACAGCATGATGAAATATAAAAAATAATTTGTAAAAATGGTGTGAACAGATAGACATGGAAGCATGCGACACTTGTCTAGATGGACTTGGCAGGAAGAAACTTAACTAGTTGCTGGTGTGAAGTTGATGTATTTGGTGTTATTTTAACGGGGACAATAGAAATGAAAGACAGTTATGTGTTAAAAATGTAGCTCAGATGTTACTCTTCTGTCATTGCTAAGGCAGGTGTAGTGGGAGGTAGTCTGCAGCTGTATCTGCATTAGGAAGCTGCTTTTCCTGTTTTTCAGTGAGGGAAAAATAGGTCAGTAGTGGTATAATTTAAGATTGTACTCTGTAGAAGCATGTATACTGCTACTGCTCTGAGTGGGATGGAAGGACTTGCTAGTAAAAATGCATATACTGGGACTGTGCTGGAGATTATGTTGATCGGTACTGCAGAAAAAGAAGTAGGATCTCTGTGGGATTTTGTCATCAGCGCATCCTCAGAATATATTTCTTGTTGTATACTGCATGAAGGCACCTGGAAGTTCTGCTAGATGGATCCAAAGCTTGTGTGCTGCAAGTGTTACTGTTTCCCTGGTTGGTGGGCTGGGCACTTTACAGTTGTAAAGTAAGGTACAGGCGGAGCAGTTTTCATTCCAATGACAAGTAAAGTTGTAAAGGATGGATGAAATACAAAAGGAGCGTGATACACTTGCACAAACCATAACTGCCAACACAAGAGTTGGCAGAGAATAAGCTGCAAAAGGCTTAGAGCAGGAATTTGGTAATGATGGTTGCCAAAGCCTTGACAAAGTCTAGCCCACTGTATTCTCCTCTCTGTTTCACTAGTGGTCTGCCAGGCTGCTGATGGGTGGTCCTGGGTGTTTTAATACTGGATCTTGAACTGGGTCAAGGCACTGTCTGTGCATTGGGATTCAAACAGTTCTGTCCCGGGTGCAGGTTGTCTGTTGCTTCCTGTGATGGATGCATGCGGGAACATGTATTTTAACTGCCAGAACCCGTGTTTTAATTGCCTGCTGCTCAGGTCTGATATTGACTTTGCAGATTCATCACGTGGATTATGCAAAAACTACTCCTGAAACTTTTAATGACTACTTGGCTTATAATATGTTGCTTTAAAAGCTGTAGGTTACCTTTTAGGCAGGGATTTATCCCCCTCCCTTGATCAAAATAATCACGATCAAAATAATTTGTGAACAACTTTCCTTTACGTTTGAGTGATGTACCTTGAAAATACCTTGAAAGGCAAAGCATGATCGCTCTGGGTCCCAAGTGCATGCAGTTGGTGGTGGGGAAATTACTGGCCTTGAAATATTTCAGCAGGTCAGTCCAATCTAATAATAATAAGTCTGTATAGGATCCGAGTGACAGTGTGGAGCAGCCACAGTTTTCAATGCGCACAAGTCTGAGTAATCCTCAGACTGAAAATGTCAGGTTCATTTTTCCTGTGGATATGCTAATGAAAAGCTAAGAGAGATATGTTCATCAGAATGTCACATGTTTGGTTGGAATCTCTGCTCTGAGTTTGGGAATGAAATAGAAAGGAGAATGATTGGATGTGCTCATCTGTCTCTTCCTGACTGGATCAGCTGATCCCAGGGTTGATGATAGATAAAGCAAGAGTCTGCCTGAACTTGTGTCTGCCATGGCTTTTATCTTCCTTCCTTTGAGCTACCAGGACTTGTGCTCTATGAGGTTTCTTTTAGTTCCAAATGAAGCATCTTGGATCTTCTGCTGCGCAGTGAAATGCTTACAGTTCTAAAAATCCACACACATGTGCTTGTCTTGGCCCTGAGAGGTAGTCCTCCTGTGCACTTGGTGACTACAGCAGGATTCACTTAGCAGCATGTGGTAATGAGACTGACCTATTGACAGAATACATTATCTGTCTGAACATAAAATGTGGAAAATGCACTGATGCTTTTTAAAATTGATGCATTTAAAGGATAATTGCTAACTATATTCAGTGTCATTGTTTTCATAAGCTGTCATGGCATCCTGATAATTTGACACCTCTACAACTTATTTATGAATGTTTTGTGCGTTTAACTGTCGTTTTCTGCAGCTGCCTAGGAGGTCCCCATTAGCAAAATGAAGTTTCCCGTTTCTGTCTTTATGACATCTAGAAAATGTAATTGCATAAAGTGAAAAGAAAAAGCCATTTGTACAGCATGATCATCATAGGTCATGAACCAAGCACAGCCTAATAAAGCATTGGCATGAAGGGTGACTTTTACTTTTTTTCCCCTTGCTCCTCCATATGATCATTTGTAGAATAGCAAATTATAAACAAGAACATTTGATACTTGCCTCTAGCAGTCTTCTTTATATGAGCTCTCTGCAGCTTTGATTGGGAGAATATGAATCCCAAGTTTCATTTTGACAGACTAGAATTTTCACATGATCATGTGATCCCTCTGATGCTCACTCAGCATCACACCTTTGTGTCTTGTGGGATTTAGATTTTTCCATCTTTCTTGGAAATGTTGGAAAAATGTTAAAATGCAGCTCTCAAAGTCCAGGGGCTAAGCAGACCATATTGATTCCTTCCCATTCGCATACACGCTTGTTGTGGGAATGCTGACCTAGAAGCACTGAGAGTTAGTTTATTAGTTTTGACATTGGGATTCGTTAGCTGTAATTCAATGAGAAGCATGCTGATGCATGTGTTTATATGCTGGGGCTGCCAGCTTTAACTTCAGAAACTTAAAATTCTAGCTGGGAAACTGTTTTGTGCAATCTTGGGTAAGATTTGTATTGCTAGGCTAAAAGTAACATCATTCTTGATTTGGCTTTTAATATATTTCTTTCTGTTTCCATTTATGCTTCTAATTAGAATAATGTCCTATTTCCCATGAAAATAATTTAAAAATAATGCAAAGTCTGTGAAAGAAGCTATCAAGATGATTGAATAATGTTTTCTTTTTCATTTGTTAGATTGAAACCTTCTTCCATCTTAGTTGGATATATAAACTTATGAGGCTTGAGGAATAATTTTGGCATTTACAAAGGTTATGGTGCAGTAGTTGCTAAGCTTTCTCTTGTGCCTTGGAGCTGTTTCCATTATCCCCCCAGCACACCCAGCAGTTCTTAACCAGCTATCTGCACATGTTCTCTTTCTAGCGGGGAGACAGAACACCTCCCCACCTTTCTTTATAAACTTCATGTGTGAGATCTGCTACCCTCTGCTTTCCCATCCAGGCAAAGCTCCTTCCCTGAGCACCTGGGTGAGGGTCTTTTGCAGCAGCATTGTTTCTTCAGGCCCAAAGATGTTTTCCTGCCACCTAGAACTGAGATTTACAGCTCAAGGGATAGATTCTGAAAAACTGACTCTGGGTGCTTGAGAGTCCTAGTTGAGAACATAGCCATAGTTAAGACAATCAAAAGCTGTCTGCAGTGAAAAGCATGCAGAAGATATCTAGCATTCATATTCATAGTTGCTGGAACTTGATCTTTAAAAGAAAGACAGATCTAACCATGCTGTGGTTGTGGAAGGGGTTCGGGCAGTCTGGAATGGCAACTAAATCCAAAGCTGTCTCTACGGCTGCCAGCTCACAAAGCTCTGGGGGTCTGCTCTGTGCTTACTGTGGTGAACTTACTACTCTATGCATAATTTAGCATGGCTGAGTGCATCTAATGCATTTCTGGAGCATGACTTAAGCCTCTGCCTGAGGTATGCTGCTGCCATGTGTGTAATTACCTTTGGAGGTATGGAAGAAAGGTTGGGAGCTCAGGAATATGAGATGGGATGGCATTCTCTTTCTGCTAGGTACCTTTGACAGTGCCACGGTGATAGAGGAGGTTAGAACAGTGCTAAAGCTGTGATGCTTGACAGGAAAATGTGTAGTCGTGGATAAATACATATTTGCAAGGTCAGAGTGGTGATGTGCTTTGTACCATCAAGACATGAGGCTGAGAGTACACGGTAAGTCATATGTTCTGACTCGGCCCTGGCATGGGTTGACTGTCACAGAAAGTTCAGGACTACAACTATGGCCATTAGTTTTTGTAACAGATCATGTTGTAATAATAATACTTCCTTTTTTTTTTGTTTTTAATAGCATAATCAGTAACCATGAGATGCCAATTAATTATAGTAAAACCTGTGTCTAGAAAACCCTTTGTTGTCAAATGAATCAAGAAATTCATCTGGTTTAAAAAAAATAATTCTTGCAAAACTTCTCCCCTATGTTCCTCCTTCCTCCTCCCAAAACTGAACCACATGTGATGCTTTTGAGGCTGGGCTTCTTCTCTGGCTTGATTTTCAGAGCAGCTGGCATAGCTGGGGGATGCCAAAGTGCAGAGGAAGGGTTGAGCAAGGGTGGCAGGAGTGCTTTGGAGAGGTTTTGCAGTCAAATGTTTCCTAGTGTGGCACTACCCATGTGAGTGATGCCACCACAGAGTGCAAAAGCAGAATTTGAAGTACTTTGGTAGGCAGCAAATTAAACAGATAAGAAAATACTTTTTCAAATAGTTTCAGGAGCTTTTTGTAACAAGACTTGTCACAGGCTTGACCAGTGTCAAAAAGGACCGAGTATCCATTTGATAACAAGTATGACAGATCATGCAGTGAAATTAAAAAATACATACTTTTCTAGATATGAGCTGTATTGGTGTGGATCATGAATTGGTTTCTATCAGAGAAGAATTAAGAAAATTTATCCATAAGGGGCTGATTCTGTATCTGTCTGTCTGGACTTTTGCATCTTTCTGTGAAATGACTAGATGTGACTTTCGATCTGATTTCTTATCTGGTGTAGTTACTAAAGCCCCTACTTTCAGCTTGTGAGAGACTATTCATATTTCAGTGCAGTTAAAAAGTCTTTGATGGTTGAAGAAGGCCAGATATGCCTTGAAGAAAAGTTCAAGTTTGCTTAGCCATTTTTTTGTCTGTTCATACCTTCAGGGTATACAGCATGGCCCAAACAGAGAAGAAAGGTGGGCTGCTCAGGAAATCTTCAGCGTCCAAGAAGCCATTGAAGGAGAAAGTTGTGCTGATGTATGATGAGATTTTCACGGTAAGGACTTCAGCATCACTTCTTTCTAAAGGATCGTGTTAAATTTTCTTGTGCCAGTGTCTGTGCATGGTGGATTCTTTTCCCAAGGTAAAGACTGCGCAGAGTAGGCACATTCTTCTGTCTCTCCTGTCATGCAGAGCTCTGTGTTCTGCTCTCTCCCATAATGTCACCTTGTCCTGTTCTCTACCAGGACTGTTTGTGATCTACAGGAAGTCACAGCTTTTCAAGTATTTTCCCAAAATGAATCCAGAAAATAAAGAGTCATCCTAATTGAGAGCTGCTTCTGTTTGTCCAGTTTCTGGGAATCTGTGTAGACAGAATCCTATACTGTGAGACCACTTGGTCATCCAGTGGGATAATGCTGACTCTGAGCTACTCATGGTTTCCTTTAAATTCTGCCTGAATGATTTCTTCTCGTTTGCTCTCATGGTTGTTCCTTTTTCTTTCAGACAGAGGACCCCAGTAAATGCAACCCTAGGTTTTGGGAGGAGCTGTTTCTTATGAAGGTAACAGGAGTTGAACATCCTCTGATTTGCTGCTGGTGGTCTGCCTACAAAGTGGCAGACTGTCAGAGTTGTGTTTCTGAGGTGTTCAAGTGGTTGTGTAACATGCACAAACCACTTCTTAACCTGACAGGTCAACTTGGAATATCTAGAAGGCAAGCTGGAGGCTCTGGATGGGGAAGAGTTAATGAAGATAAAAGATAACATCAACTGCTTGTTTCAGCACTGCATTCAGGCACTGGGTGAGGAGCATCCGATCAGAGTGGTCAATGCATTACAGGTACCATGCTGAGAAATAGGGAACACTCTCTTTTTCTTCTGGTGAGGCAATATATTTGCTGCTTGTATCAAACATCTTGTATTCGTTTCTTTGCTCTTGAGTAGAAGTGATGTCTACGGAGCAGTTATTACGTATTGTATGTGAAGGTTACAATCATTCATAGTCCTTTAGTCTTTGAAGAGCAATAGCTTGTTGCAGAATTCAAGAGGATCTGGTGACACAGCATGAAGCGCATGGCAATGGAGGGACAAGAGGGGCCTGTTCACACTGCAGGCTGTCAGTTTGGAGGCTCAAGAGTACTCTGTGTAGTTTTGTCTCTATTCTACTTTCTCCTGTTATCCCTCATTTCAGCCTCCTTTTTGAATTTCCATATGGGTTGAAAAGGAAGTAGAACTTTGGAGAAGTTAGTGTGAAATTTATACAGAGGACTGTCCCTACTGGACAATTCCTAATTGGAAGCTGTAAAGAATTTCCACCCAGAATTAATAGCCAATTTCCTGCAGGTTGCTCCTTACCAAAGCTTTGCTGTCCCATGTTTTCATGTTTGATGTTATTAGTTCACAGGCTGATTCTTACAGCTTGGTGAATGCATTTGTCTCAACTTCTCTCAGCTGTAGGAATACAGGCTGTGAATTGTCAGGTTTGGAGAAGTCCTCTGTATCAGGCTCTTGGCAAAAGTTAGGCCAGGGCTCAAGTCTAGAATCCTGCTGTGTGAGTGTAAATAGGAACCAGGTAACACATCCTGGGCCTGGGATGGGAGAGTGTTCCCTTCATCAGACTGTGTTCTTGAGGAAAGTAATCCTGAAGCCAAAACTTACTTGAGTAATCCTTGAAAATGACCATGGCGACCAAAGGTTTGGTTAGGTTAGTGTCCTGTCTCTGACAGTAGCAAAAAGGAAAAGAAAAAGAAAATGTGTCTACCTTACCCTTTTGCTTCTGTGTGGCTGGAGAGGTCTGCTGATTCCTTGAGGTCTGCTTGTCTCCAGCTTTAGATCTTCCAAAACCGTTTTCTTCTCAAAAGTGAATTTAAGATGGAGTCTAAAACTGCAGTGGTTATAGTTCTGCATATTCCCCTCTTCACAGAGCTAAAAGGTGCCTGATGACAACAGTCACTGCAGACCACTGTTGCCTTGCAGTTTCCTGATCAATATTTTTGTCTTAAAGCCACACTTAGCTATTTTCCATAGATCATGGTCCTGTCTGGTACAAACTGGGTCTGGGCAGAAGCAGCAGTAGGGTTACCTTTCCTCAGATTGCTATGAAATGAAGGGGTGAACAAACAGGAAAAATATGAACAAATATATTCTTCTCTAATTTTTTTGAGTTTTCAGCATCCCAGATCCTCTGGAGAAACAACAGAGGTAGAGAAGTCAGAGCAAATGTATGGCTTCCAGACTGGTGATAATCATTTAAACAATATCTCTGCATTGCCACTACTAGGAGAGGGTCTTAGGGTGGATGTTTTGCTACTGTTTTGAAGGTGTTGCCTTTCATCTTACCCTGTGATTTTCCCTTTGCAGACTTTGTGTGCATTGATTCGGGGTGTTCATCAGAAGAACAAGTCCACTTCTGGGTTTGACATCATCAACATGCTTGTGGGTTTTGATAAGGCAGAGCTATGTATGAAGGTGAGGCCCTGGCAATGTAGAGAAACAGTTTGTGCAGCAGTTGTGTTGCAAGGGCAGTGATTTGTAGGCAGCTGTGTCTACAAAGGTGCAGCTTTTGGGGGAAATATTCCAGTCTCTTATTAAAAGCAGCTCTTCTGAAGTTCTTTGCCTGCTGGTGGCACAAAGACACTTGAGGTCCACATGTTTATTATAACACTTTTCTTTTAGTTCCATGCCATGCAGTCACTATGGTTAAGAAATCTGAAGGCCAGAAAAGATTGTCACAGGCCATTAGTACCTAGTACTGAACCTCATACCTTGTGTTTAACTTTTAGCTGATAGACATATGCCTGTGTTCTCACATTTCCACCAACACATGTACTGTTTTAAACTTATTTGATGCTCTTCACTGTAAAGATGTTGGGGTTTGGGAAATGACAAAGTAATTGGTGATAAAGCTGAATTCCTGTTGTAGCTTTCATCTTTCTACACAAAGTAGTAATTTTTCATCTCTTTACAAATTGTAGGGCATTTGGGAAAAATATTAAGTAGTAACTTTCATATCAGAACTGCATTTTTCCTTAAAGAATAATTATATTACCTGTAACTTAGTATTTGGAAAACAATTATTTATGAGTATCTGACAAACAGCTATTTTAAGTCATAATGAATATATGTATTCTTAAATTAGATGTGTGCTGCTTACCAAAAAAATCTCACAGTGCCTAGAAGTAAAGTGGAATATTGAAAAAGAAAGCATTGATATTACCGTCTTGCAAACAAAAAGAAAGGTCATATTTGCACAGCACAGAATTACTATCTGTTGTTAGATGTGTGCACAAACCTCTCATGCATATAGAGAAAACTCTTAGAAAATTACTACGTTTTTATGAGTGTAGTCATGCAAATGTAGCTAATAGAGAACAGTGTCGAGAACCAATAGTGTGAATATGGCCTGTGGAACAGTAGTAATAGGTCAGTTATTGATTCTAGAATAGCATGCCTTTATATTGGTCCTCTTGTATTTGAATCTCCCAAAAGGCTTTTTATAACAAACACTTCAAATAATTTTGAATATTACTTGCAAATAATGTGATTGTTCTTTAGAATCTGATGGAGAGCTTGGACTCACTCCTCTGTGCAGAAGGTTCTGAAAGCCTCAAAAGCTTGTGTCTGAAGCTACTTCTCTGCTTGGTGACAGTAAGTAAATACCAGCTGTGTAATAGCTTACAGGCTTAAATGAGACACCTCTTGAGTGATGGAACTGTCTCAGGACACTCAGAGTACTGCAGTGTGTAGTTAAGAAGGGGGAAGAAATTGTGAAGGAGAACAAGGGTCAGCCCAGAATCTGTACTAACCACAATGCCAATGTAGACTGTCAGAGTGTTTGCACCTCACAAGGTAGGTGCCAACCAAGGCAAAAGGAAGAAACACAAGAGAAAGTATCAATGGGATTCACAAGGTTGGTTTGGTTGTTTGGTGTTTGTTTTTGTTCTGTTTTGTATTTTTTTTATGGGAAAAAAAGCTATTTAAGAAGTCTCAGATAAAGGTAAAGGGAGCAGAGGAGAGAGCTTGAGGAAAGATAGCAAGTGTAGAGTAGACAAGAGTGGCGAGGATGTGAAGAATGAGGAAGTTGAAACAAATGGCAGCTACTCTTGTCTTGGAAAGGGTCGACTGTGAACTATTTTGGCTTCAGTAAGAGATAATTGAGTGTGGAGAAGGTCTTCACTCCCCTCGTTGTGAGGGGAAAGTGCTCAGTGAAGGATATGCACCCTGTTTTTTTCATTCTCTGCCTTCTGTGTGGCAGACTGTGGCAGCTGCTGATGGCTGTTCCCTTGCAGCTATGTAAAATATCAATCTGTAGAGGAAAGGTGGAGCTTTTAGTATGTGGGTCATGCTTCTTCCCAGAGAAAGGGAAGGGAGGCAGGAGATTTCTTTTACTTCATGTAGCTCTACTGTTACTCACACCTTGACTTGCTGACTAAGTGTGAGATTCTGGTTAAATGTGTCCATCTGGTAGAACTCTTCTGTTCTCAGTGTGTGCCAGAGGCAGCTACAGCTTCATTGGAGGCATTGGGTGAGATTTTAAAACTTATGTTTCTACTCAGGTGACAGATAACATTAGCCAGAACACCATCCTGGAGTATGTGATGATTAACAGCATATTTGAAGCTATTCTACAGGTAAGGGTTCTTCCTTCTACTGCAAGGGCCTTTCTTCCTTTCCTTCATAGTGAGAGCTCTCAGTGATATATTTAATTTTTCAGCTTTCTCAGTGCAGTGTAGATGACTGGTACTGTCTGTTGCTTTCATTCATAGCTCAGTCAGATTTATTTTTTTTTTTTGGTAATGCCATCTCCTTACTCTAGTCTGACGTTTTTAGGCACTACTGTGTATTTAAAGGACTTTCATGTGAGACATTTGTTCGTAAATAGAAGCTAAACAGATTTCTGGGCCAATTTCACAGAGAATTCCTGTATCAGAGGAAGTTTTTTTCCAAAAGCAGCCTGGATAATTTGATAAATGACACTTTTTAGAAGTGGAACTGGGTTTGGAGAAACACAGAAAACAGATAATATTGATGATGCACTGAGATGCTGTCCAGTGCTGTTGAGGAATGTGTTTGCTCTTTATGCCCAAAAAGCCTATGTGCATCCTCTCTGTCATAAATAGCTATGCAGAACTTTTTGGAAGCACTAACACTCCCTCAACCTTAAATACCCTCTTTTGGTTAGGACATAATTAGCTCTTATATGTGTATTTCGCAGCAACACACTGTCTGAGAGTCACTGCAAGCTTCCTAAAGCAGGCCTGAAGAGAATTGTTTGATTATTTATTCCAGATCCTGTCCAGCCCACTTAGTCGCAGGGAACATGGCTATGATGCTGTTGTCCTTCTTGCCTTGCTGGTCAACTACAGAAAGTATGAGGTAGGTGTTCTTCTGGATGACAAAAACATCCCTTCTCTCTACTTTGTTAATCAACACTGGCCTGTGGGTTATTAAGGCAGCCTAAAGTACATTTTTTATCAGCACGCATTTATAACATTTGTCAAGGTATCGGCAGAGAGCCACAGAAGTTTTGCAAGGCAGTCATGTTATGCTGTCTCTGTCTCCAATGCATGTGTATAATCAAATGTGTACGATATTCATACAGCTCGTTTTGTGTAAGCATGGAAGAAACTACCTAAGGGATTTGCATTTCCTTCATGAAAGTACTGTGAGGAAGGTCCTCCTGGAGGAGTTACTGTTGTGCCAGACTTGCATATTTGCCTCTGTCTGTGTGACTGTGTGGTTATACATAATCTCCAAAGTAAAATGAGCTGTCAGTCATCTTAGGCTTCAGCCTCAATTTGTGATTCAGAACTTGACTAGCAGACTGAAAGAGCACAGCTCCCCAGAAGAGTTGTTGAAGCTCTAACCAAAGAATCAAGTGAAACACCACAGCTAGTATTTCTAAGAGAAGTCTGTGTCTCTGACTGATTCCTCTCTGAGAAACTTTATTCATCTTTTTCTAAACTGGTCGTGCTACTTTGTGTTGTATTTCTGTTTTTTTTCTGTTTCAACTTAAAGACGTTTCAGCTGTCAGACACCTAATGTTGGCTTTTATTTGCATGAGGCATGATGAAAGCAATGATCAATCTCTTTTTTTTTTTTTTCCTATAATTAGAACTACCTTAGTATACCTAGATTGGCAAAAAGTGGAAAAATGCTGGAAAGCCCCTTCCTCAGCAGAATTCCTGAGAATCTACCTGTTTTTATAATAGATCTTGCTTTGAATTATGAATGGACCTAGAGAATAGGCAAAGACAGGAGCTACACTTAGTGTCAAGTAAGCCCTGTTAATTTGTCATTTCCCGTGAATGTTCTCAGAATCATAAGTTACAGATTCTGCACAGTAATCTGGGCAGTGGTAGCATGGAACAGGAGCATGGAGTTTGGTTTCAGTATATGGCTATGAGGGAGAACTGTTTGGAATGATGTGGTTAGGGTTACTGATGTGGGCAGACTGGAAAGACCAGAGGTCTCATTGCAACGTTCAGGTCAAAGGATGGAGAGCTGCATAGTCGCGTCCCTGAGCTACAGATCCTTGTGTACAATGGTTCATGTCCTTAGTAAGATAGAGTGCTGTGGGTACATAAGACTCTGCAGTAGCTTTTGGTGGAGTATTGAGTTGGGGTTGAGTGCTTTGGAAAACATTGTCCGAGATTTTTTTGGGGTGCTCAGTTTGAAGCCATTGTGCTGATGTTCAAAAAGTACAGTCCAACCCGAGGCAGATGTTTAGGAAGGGGAATTTTGGCTTGAGTAGTTCATCTGGAAAGGCTTAAAGCAACTTGAAGAAAGGTTTTAATATGATAGCTGCCTGACACTGCCCTTTGTAAGCAGTACTACAAGCAAAGCCTGTACTAAAGCAGTTGAAATCTTTGTCCTTGAGCAGAGTAGCTGCTTTCATTTGCTCTTCTTTGACTCTTGGAGTCAGTTTGGTAGCTGCCTCATTGTCCGATTATTGTAGCATACTTTTGTGTCTCAAATCTTTTGGAGTTCTCTTTTCAGTTAACTGTGCTGCAGTTGATAAGTTGTCTTTTGTCCTGAAATTTCTTGGTTACTAAATTGTGTTTCCAGATGCTTAAGAAAATCTGATTAGGCGGAAAATTCATTAGTTGATTATGATTTTTGTGTCTGTCTTTAATATGAATACCAGTGTGTGTTGCATCAGGAGGTTCTTTCATATTTTGGGATGTGAATTTTCTAGTTGCCTCTCAAAAGTCCCTGGGGAGTATCTGTCCACATTTTCTTTACCAATGTAGCTGAGTTTTGACTTGCTCATTAACTTCTGTTCTAGGAGCAAAAAATGTTTTGTGTGTCTTTACTTGGAATCTTTAAAGGGTTGCCCCTGATCTGAAACCTGATAATTTTCAAAAGTTGTTCCAAGTATATACTATGCAAGTCCCAAGCTGTATTTTATGTTTGGTTTTGGTTGGTTGGTTTTTAATCCTAGACCTGATTTCAGAGAAAATATTTTTACCTTGATACTATGTAAGAGAAACACAAAAGTAACATTAATTGACTGTATTAGGAAAATGGTGAAGCTCAGGGTACACAAAAGGCTTCCAAACAGAGAGAATGCTATGAGGAAGAGTATTTGATCACTTTCTCACTCTTTTAAAGGAAGGCTGCTAGAATAGCAAGTTAAACATTATATCAGGTAGTAACTTGTAAATAGTTAGATTCCTTGGTAACATCTTTACCTCATGTTTAACCTGCTGGAACTTCCTATTGTATCTTTTGCTAGGCAGAGCTGAAAGAACCTGGTCAAATGTGGGTTTTTCCCATAGGGTGCTTGTCTGGCAGCACATAATGTATATGAGAGCCCTTCACGTCTGGTTATGTGCAACTTGCTTCTCCTTGATACAGTCAACTATAGGTACTGAGGAAGAAGGAACCACACTTATCAACATTGAAGATCAGAACATTATTTCCTTTTTTTTTTTTTTTTTCAATATAAAGGTCTTGTAGAACTCCAATTAACTGAAATGATTCTCTTTAACAAAAAGAGTGATTACTCAAGCTTCTACTTCCTGCGCGACAGCCTGCCTGCAGAGGAGGTGGCCTCATCAGGGCTGGCAGAAAAGCTGCTGAATCATCCTTTACCAGTATTCAGGGAAAGGTCTTGCAAGAGATAATTGAGTGGACTCCGGTCTTCCTTTGTGTTACAGATATGAAGATAAGTTAAGCACTTAAGTAGGGATTTTGCCAGGGGTAGCTTGGGGTTAGGGTGTGTGGTTTGGGTTTTTTTGGTGTTTTGTTTTGTTTTTGTTGTTGTTGTTTTTTGGGGTTTTTTTGTGGTTTTTTTTTGGTGTGGGTACGTTCGTTCTTTCTTTCGTTCTTTTCCTACCAAAAAAAATTTTCCCATATATTTGTGTTAGAGGCAGAGGTACTTCTAAGGGCATGGAGGAGATCTCAGTCCCTCTGCCAGACCTGTGTGCTTCTTCATATAATACTCACTTTGTATGGCATGTCTCACCTGGGGACTGCTTTAAAAATTACCTAGTAATGATCTTCCTACAGATTCCACCTTCATGTCTATGAGATTGTTGGCATCTAATGCTGGGTAGCTCATAGAGGACATCTTGAGTATTCTTGGGTTCCAGGAGTTTGTGTCTGTATCTCATCACTGACAGAAGAACCTAGTGTTACAGTGTTTTTTACCTGATGGCAGCGATAGGAAAAGAAAGACTTGTGGTCTCTGAAGAGCTGAAAATCTTTATTTTTCTTTCTGGAGACAGGTGGAGGCAGAACCTAAGTTTGTGTAACTGTTTCCCTGACATTCTTTGAAGTTTTCAAAATGCTTACCAACAACTTTCAAGGCTGTTGCTTTTTTCTCTGTGCCTTGGAGTGGCAAGTGTAACCTAGGCTTTTGAAACTTTTGCTGTGATTCCCAGTGAGAGGGGAGCTGAACTCTGCAACAGCAGGATTAGAACAGAGGAGGAGGCAGGGAGCGTGGGGTGGGTTTAGGAGTGCTTGTACAACTTGCAGGTTGCTGATGTCCGTTATGGGTGTGCAGACTAATGTTCATGGACAATAACTGTATCTGTCAGTTTGCAAGACAGGGCAGGAGTAAACTGCACACACACCCTGTGGGCAGCTCAGGAAATATTCTCATCACACTGGTGCAGACTTGCACACTGAAAGGCACTAGAATCTGCCTTGTCCCATATAGAGTAATGCAATTGTAATCAGCCTGCTGCTTAGGGAGTTAGGGAAGCCTAGAGGAGGCATGAAATGTGTCAGGAGAATGGAATACTTCAGACAAGAATTATTAAACAGACATCTGCAGATATAGACGTGACAATTGAAAAGATAGAGGGCAGAGATCTGTACCAAGGTAGGCTGGCTTCATGACCCTGTGCTGATGACATCTTGCTGCCAAGAGACAGGAGCCATGGAGCAGCCTTCTTGGAAAGTCAAGGGCAACAGGTGCATGAAGAGTTGTTCATAGGCTGGAGATAAGAACAAACCCAATCCCCCTTCCTTTTTGTGATGGGATGGAGTGTATGATGAGGTATCAGGGTGGCCTGCTGGCATTGGTTGTTGTACTGTCTCCCAGTTTGCTTATTCTTCACATTTGGGAATTTGAATAACCCTGCAGCCTCTAATCCAGCATAGCCCTTGTCGTGCTTTAGGGTCAGGGCAGCCCCTAAGACCTAACAGACGCTCTCTGTTAACCCCCCTCCCTCCCCAAAGGGGAAGAGAAA
>JANHFX010003564.1:61506-117516 GCA_027560015.1 Chloroceryle amazona | reverse complement strand
CCTCCTTTCCTCCTTTCCTCCTTTCCTCCTTTCCTCCTTTCCTCCTTTCCTCCTTTCCTCCTTTCCTCCTTTCCTCCCTCCTTTCTCCCCCCACCCTGAGCAGTCAGTGAATCCCTACATTGTGAAGCTCTCCATCATAGATGATGAAGCCACACTCAATGTGAGTATTTGACTTGATTCCTCTGCACTGCTGGGTGTGCTTTTTTTTGTGTGTGGAGTTGGTGCAATGAATGTAATCACTGTGTTCTGTAGAAAGAAGGTCTAGGAGGAGTGCTACTGTAACAAATGCCATTATAGTGGGTTTCTACCTGAACTGCACTCTAGCAATAGGGTAGGCAGCTCGTGATCTGGGCAGTTTGATCACCAGTTCAATGATGGAGGTGGATGAAATCTAGGTATCAAGGAATACACACAGCCAGCCATCCACAGTCCAGGAGGTTCCTACAGGGCATCAGTGATAGCTTCTTGATGCAAATGGTGGATGAGCTGACAGGGAGAGGAGAGCAGGGATCTTGTGCTGACTAATAAGGAGGGTCTGGTTGAAGCGGTGAGGGCTGAGGGCAACCTTGGCTGCAGTGATCACGAGATGATGGAGTTCAGGATCTTGTGCGGTAGGAATAAAATACCAAGCAGGATTGCAACTCTGGACTTCAGCAGGGCCAACTTCAGCCTTTTCAGGCAATTGCTGTGGGAAATCCCATGGGACAGGGTACTAGAAAACAAAGGGGCCCAAGATAGTTGGTCAGTATTCAAGGACTACTTCTTACATGCTCAAGGTCAGTGCATCCCAACGGGTAGGAAATCAAGAAAGAGGGCCAGGAGACCTGTGTGGTTAAACAGGGAACTGCTGGACAAACTCAAGTACAAGAAGAGAGTATATGAATCATGGGAGGAGGGGCTGACCACTTGGGTGGAGTATAAGTCTGTTGTCAGGGGATGTAGGGAGGCAACTAGGAAAGCTAAGGCCTCCTTGGGATCAAACCTTGTGAGGTAGGTCAAGGACAGCAGAAAGGGCTTCTTCAAAAACATTGCTGGCAAAACTAACGTTAGAGGCAATGTAGGCCCACTGCTGAATGAGGTGGGTGCCCTGGAGATAGAAGTGAAAATGTTACTAGTGCTTATGGCTTTTGTTTTGAACTTTTGGATGTCTTTAACACCAGCTTCCTTCTGAAGTTTTTGCTGTTTTATTGAGGCTTCTTGAGTGAGCAAGCTCTGCCTGGAAGTCTATGGAGAGATCCAAATGTTCTTTGTTGAACTTAGTAATTAGGTATTCAACTTGAAATTTTGGTGTATTAATTTTGGATGATATTTTTGTGATATCATTGCATGTCTTAATAGTTCAAACAGCTTCAGGAGAAATTCTTCATAGCATGCCAGGTTACTTTAGGAGGGGGGCAGCACTGCTATGTGTGTTCAGTGTGTCATTTCCTACACTGAGATTTCTAATGTAGAGATTTTTTTTTTAAATGCTGTCTTTCAGGGAATGGGACTCGTAATTGCACAGGCTTTATCGGAATATAACAGGTAAAAACCTAATTCTCTCATTTTTTGATAATTACAGTTGCTGTACACTTCCACAAAGTTGTGGGTTTGGTTGTTTTGTTTTTCCATTTAAAGCATTTAATTATTCACCTAACAGCCCTGATGCACCTGGAGAGACAGCAAATAGTCTTAGGCTTTGAGGTACTTGGGTTTAGTTATTGCTGTCATTGCAAGTGTAAATGCATCTCTACCAGCTGTGCTGATGTGCTTCAGGAGAGGTCTTGCTGTAGGGGAAGATATCTACTACATGCTTTTACTGTCATGGATTTTACCTCTGTATGAACCTTTTGTAAATCTTAGTCCCAAGTGAAAAGATAGATTACTTGCTCAGTACTTCTCTGTTAGAAAATTGATTTAACTGAAACACAATCTAAACCAAACAAATGTATCCAGGACTATCTGTGTGCCAGGTCAGAGATGATAAGGGGATGTGTGCTCTTGCAAACAGTGGAAAGCATTAACTACGTCTGAAAGCCAGCAGTAGGGGTAGCATGTTCCCAGCTTCTGCTTTGTATGCAACAGCACAAAATGTATACGATCTCCTGAGAAGAAAGTACTTGAGAAAAATTTGGAAACTTATAGCAAGTTCACAGGATCAAATAAGAACTTTTTTTTTTTCCCCCTTTCTTTTCCTTCATCCTCCTCCTTCCTCTTTTTTTCTCCCTCCTCCGTCTCCTTTTTTCTCCTTCCTCCTCCATCTCATTTTTTCTTCAATAGGATTCTCAAAATATCCAGATAAATGTTTTAATTCTTTTGAAGGTCTGCTATTATAGATATACAAATAACTTAACTGATCAGAAATCATGTAAAGGTATTTAATAGAGTAAATTATTAAAGCAGAAAAAACCCTCACCCATCCACCTTTATTCTGACAAAACCTGTCTCAGACTATGGCCTTTTTTGCTTAGCTCATTCTATTGCCTGTCCCCCCCAAAATTAGAACTGTTTTCTTTACATGTTGCATTGTGTGTGGTCAGATTCCTGTATGAAAGACACACAAATGACCATGTGAGCTTTAATAGTCCATCTGAATGCCAGATAAAGCAGTTTGGCTTAAATCTGAGGTATCCAACCTGTTTGTTGACTTCTCTTACTCCAGTTCCAGTCTTTTGATTTACTGCAGGAATACGAGCTCAGGCAGCATCCAGCCACGAACAGTCAACGTCCTCATGGTGTCTGCTGGCCGAGGGATGATTGACTCTGGTTTAGTCTGTAGCAGATGATGATTGAAATAAAAGTGTTCAGTGGTTGCCAGCTGTATGTGTTCATGGGGTTCATTGCTGTTTTGCCAGTGCAGGACAGAATTTCCCACGTCACTTGGTCCCTATACTTCAGTAGTAGCTTAGACTTATGTATCCTCTAAAACAGCACAGGCATTGTTCAGTATTACATATTTCAGCAGCCCCACTTCAACTCTATGCAGTTTACAAATATTTTAATAGCCCTTGCATCTTTTTTTGTGAGTTCTTGGAAAGGGCTTGGGAAGGCTGAAGATTTCTCCTTATCAAATAGGATTATCTCATAGGGATTTAGATAAAATAACCCCAGTTCCATTTCTAACTTTGAAGCTTCATCCTTATTCCTTTTTGTTCAGGCAATACAAAGATAAGGAAGAGGAGCACCAGAGTGGTTTCTTCTCAGCCCTAACTAATATGGTAAGCAAGGAAGCACTGTTCTTCTATTCTTAAAATAGGTGTCTTCATGAAAGTTCAGTGGGTGTGTGTTTCCAAAAACTGTGAGTTTGGCGGGTGGTTTCTGGAGGAGGAGATGCGCTAATCCAATCCAAAACAAATACAAATGAAGTGGCTGTATTCTGAGGAGAATGTTATTTGGCTGGGAAGGCTCTTTCAAAGGATGAGATCTCTACTCTGGCATTGAGAATTGAAGCTGTCTAATTTTCTTCATTCCAGTTGACTTTATTTTAAAAATCACAATTACTTGTTGAACACTTTTAAACATCTACTTATTTTACAAGCAAGCTGCTGCTTTGCTGATATAGCCTGAAACAAAGCAGCTGAGTATTTTTGTGGCAAAGTCTAGTCTGTCACTAGCTTTAGACATCTGTTTCTTTACTGTCTTAGTTCTCAAGCCTGGGTACACTGTAGCTATGAAGTAAGCTTGGATTCTGCAATGTGCAATGCCTGTGTTTTTGGACAAAGACGTTTGTGAATTTCTTTCTTGCGGAGAGTATCTATTGTTCTTCATGTTCAGTTTGGCTTTGATGTAGTTGTTGTCTAATTGTTGTCAAAGATTAAACTGACAGGAAAATTTCCTGTGAAAAGTTCACTGCTGACAGCTGTGAAGTGTGACATGGGTAAAACTGCTGACACTTTGTGGCAAGCAGATAGGAAATGATCTCTGCTGTCCATTTACAGAATTGCAGACTAATGTAGCTTGGTATTCAAGATACAGTCCTTGTTTTTTTGTTTTGATCTGACAGGTGAAGCATTGGTCGATGACAGTACTGCAAAACAAAATGTACTTGTAGATGGTTATCCTGTTTCCCATTTGTATCAGAAAGAAAGCTGCCTGTGTTCCTCGGATGAGGACAAGTCTCCAAGGGCACTTGTGATTTAGACCAGAGAAAACATGATTTAACTAATAGCTTTCACAAATTCCTCCTCTGCAATACTTTTTCTTTCCGTAGGTGGGCAGCATGTTCATAGCAGATGCTGATGAGAAGATCTCAGTCCAGTAAGTGCATGGGTATTCCTTACATGGTGAATGGCAACTCACCACACTGGTGAGCATGATCCGCTCCATCACAGAGCAAAGCGAACTAGAGACTCTAGTTCTCTTGTAACTAAAACGGTACCACACCCCTGCAAACAATGGATTCTCACACAGTGAGAAGGGTGCAGCAGGAGGATCCACAGCTGAATTGCTTGTAATGAAGTGGCATATGGGAAGTGGTGGTTCGTGCATACTTGTCCCCAATAGAATGTTTTCTAAATCAAGAGGGCAAGGAATAAATATGAGGGTTTGTGGTGTCTGTAGGAACCTCTGGCTTAAAAGAAAGGACTTTAAAGGAAAACACTGAGCAATCAGGGAGACCTTCAGCAGGAAGAGAGCAAAGACTGTAGATATGTTCTAAAATTAGTTATTTTTATGGATTGCTAACTACTATTAATAATTGGAGTAACAACTGGATTGCAGAGGCAGAGATTTATGTAGTTGTTAAAAAAAATTTCTTTCAGATGGGTCATGTTTCTGAAAAACTTTGCTCTTGGGATTCTCATCTGGTGTTAACTCCTAACTACCTGTGCTCTTGTCTGTATCCTTTCCACAGAACAAATGAAGCAATCCTCCTGGCCCTTTATGAAGCTGTTCACTTAAACCGGAATTTCATCACAGTTCTAGCACAAGTGAGTTTCAGTGCAATGTTTGCCCATTTCAAAGACATCCAGTACAGAGAAATTAGAGAGTCAGAAATGGAACTGGGGAAAAGAGAATTTGTTTTTTTCTTTTCCCTCTCTGCATACTTGTCATAGGTGTAGGTAAGTATGAAAGATCAGAAACAAGCTAGGGCCTGGGTTTGTTATATCTGTAGGAAATGCTTCCTGCCTTGCCAGAAAAATGAGCAAAGTTTTGAGGGTACTGGTCATACCGGAATGAGCTGATTTTCCACTGAATGGGAGGGGCTGTGTGGAGTGCCTTCTGTGCTCTGTTGATACTGCCTTTCAGGGGAGGATGGATTGGGTGGGCTGTTTGGGGTAAGATAGCCACAATTTTTATGCTCTTATTAGGTTAGGGTTAGGTTAGGGTTGAGGAAAAGAGGCCGATCTGGTTCCAAAGTTGGCAGAGTTGTCCTGTCTAGTTGTGCACAGACTGCATGTTGTTGTCTGGGTATCCTTTGCTTAAGGACTAATTGGCATCTGACAGTTTGTTACTTCAAATACTGTTTTATGCTCAAACTCCCTTGGAGAGTCCAACCCCTTCTGCTTGGGAGCACTCTCCTTGTGCTGTTCAGGGTGAAGAAACAGCTATGGCAGTGTTCTGAGAAGCAGTAAGCTGCTCCATACCTCTGACCACAAACCTCTAAACACTGAGTTTGTGAAGGTGGTTATTGCTGGGAGACAGATAATGGGTCTGTCTGATCTGATGATTGTGATGTGGCTGACTGGAAGGATAACCTGATGTGTTTAGGAAAACCTTCAGGTTTAGGCTTTTAATTTTGTTTTGTAAGTACTGCTGGTACTCTCTGTGAAAAATGACATCAACAAAACAGTTAACACCTTTCCCCAGTTATTTCAGGCCCCCAGAGTGCAGCCATACGTCACAGGCTAGACACTTGTCATGACAGAGGAGAGCTTTGGGAACTGCTAAGAGGAGTGGTGATGGAAGAGATCTGATAGGCAGTTCTACTGTCTCTGAAGAAAGCTTCTGTTGCATGGGTGGTTAGTTTGCTGAGGTTCCCTGCCTCTCTTCTCCTGGGTTATTAATTCTTACCACTTGTGAGTGCTTTCTGCTTCTGTGTAATACCACCTCAGGCCTTTCTGTGGTCTAGATATCCCTGAGGGAAGAGAGGCCTTTGGCAGGGAAAAGAACAGGGCAGAAAAAGAGCAGCTAGAGTAAAAGCTCTTAAATTAAAAATAAAAGGATAAACTAGTTATTTGTGAAAGTAATAGCTGAAGTGGCCACTATGGGCTTCATTGAAGTGGAGGCCTGATGTTCTTGGGTGGATTGTCTATAATCCTTCATTTGAGAGAGGGCAAGGTAGGTCATGCTGTCCTTTGGGAAAAAAAAAAACCAACTCACAAAAGCTGATGAATGCTCTTGTCTAAGTTGGTGTTCATTGCTAAGGCTGTAGAAATGACTACCTGCTGCTGTGCGGGCACATGAGAAGAGCAGGGATACAGCTGTGTTGATGCTTGAAATGTTGCAGTTTTGGTGTACTTACCTGCTTACTGGCCCTCAGTTTTTGCTGCTAGGTGGCACTGTTATCTCTCAGCTGATGGTTATTGTTTGGGGAACGAAAGGTAAACACCATGCCAAAATCTATGGAAACAAAACTCTTTTATGGAAGATTTTCAATGGAAAACGGTATTTAGAAGTTTGAACCAGTATCTGTAATGACTTTAAATCATCTTTGAATTGTAGTATCCATGTCTGTGCTTCCAATAAAATACATGCATTTATAGTTGCTCATGAGATATGCAAAGACAATGTAGAGCATATCCACTTGTGAAAATCCTATGGAATTAATGTCAGATCAGCAGTTCTGTGACCCTTTAATTTTGAAATTGTGATGATATATTAAGGCGGATGATATATTTATGTAAAACTTGACCTATGCAGTGGATACTTGGCTTGGCAGCTAGACTTAAAATAGCATGGCAGACTGCCCGCAATCTCACCAGTGTGCATAGATCCAGAAGCTTCCAAAGAGTAAAGACAAAGAAGTAATTAGGCAGGCAACTATTAGGGAAGATAAAATGTGGAGAGTAACTGACCGATGGAAGTTAAGAGGATCAATAATGATAGTGTTATTTATGTTATGCACTCTCTTCCTGCAGTGCCCAGGCTTTGCAGGGAAGTAATAAATTGACATCATCTTTGAATATAAGCAGGTGGAGGGCGGGAGTGAGGAGATTTTGCTTTTAGAAAGAGAAAAAAAAGGATCTTGGAGGAAGACTTCAGATGCACACCCTTGAGTTGTTTTGGGGGGAATTGGAAGCTATAAAAGCATACCTTTTTCCCACTCTATAATGAGGAAGGGCATGTTATCTGTCTGCTGGGGACAGCCACCACTTTCTGATGTATTTCTGTATTTTGTGGAGTACAGAAATTAATGTACAGTTTAATTCTCAGCCATCCAAGGTCAGGAGCATAGCCTTGCATTTTGGAGGAGAGGTTGAAGTTTCTTGAGCCTTCATTAGCCACATCTGTTGTGCTAGAGTGTGGAACAGCACAAGTAACAATCTGTATGACTAGTGCCCAGGGAAGCTATTGACCTCTGTATGTCTGGCCACTTGTGTTTTCTGTTAGAGCCATCCTGAAATGGGGCTGATGACCACACCAACAAACCCAATTCCAACGACACCTGTCACTCCACTTGGAACCACCCCACCTTCTTCAGATGGTAAGAAATGTGTTGACCTTCTGAGGAAAAATGAACTGTAAAATAACTACTAAAACATTTTCTCAAGATGGCAACCAATGAAGGTCTGTCTGGAGCAGAGCATAACCTGATGGTCTCTTCCTAGAGCAACCTGACTTACTAAACATGAGCAAAATTCTGTAACTTGAATTTCTTTCTGTTTTGCCTTGTATATTGCTCAATGAAATTATGCTGTTACTCCTTCTGAAAACAGTACTGTCCCAGTACCTGCATGAAGATATACCCAGCTCATTATTTGTTTTTTTACCTAGGCTTTTACCTATCAATATTTCTAGTGTCAGGTTCTTTGCCTGAGATTATTTGTCATTGGAACAGATTTACAGAGAATGCAGTGGATTCCTGCTTGTCATTAATGCACTTGTCCCCAGTTTTAAGTTAACTGGGATTTTAATCTGACTTGAGTGTGGAGGTACTACTCCCTCTTGTTGCCTTTTCTTTGATAGACTTTGTAAATGACTGCTTGCCCTGAGATCTGGTTTATAAATGAGATGTTACTTGTCCATATAAATACACTTTGGAATAGTTTAAAATAAAACCTTTTTCATTTGAGGTATGGATAGATATAATCTAGTTTAAAAGAAGAAATCAAATGGCTGTTGTCACATATTTTAATGGCGTACTCTAGACCTGAAGAAAATGTTTAATGAAGGAACAGAATCAGCTTGAACAGAGCACAGTTTGGGAATATTTCTGGTGAAAAGCAGCCTGGGTTACTCAGTTCTAATAGCTATTCAGGTCATTTGATATCCTAGTTAAGGATGATCCTCCTTGTGGATGAATTCTGTCTGGTTACCATGGATATCAAAAGCTTCAGTTAAAAAGCCCCTGATGTCTGAAGTCTCCCTGTGCATATAACATAAAATGTAGAGGGACAGGCATTTTGTGGGCTTCTGTTCAATGTGTTCATCGCAAATGTATCCACCCACACACCATATTATACAACTGACAGAATTTATGCTTACCTACAGCTTGCTTGCACTTTTTTTTTTTTTAATTTACCAAAAAAATCCAAAAGCAAAACAAAAAACTCTGTCCTGCTTTCAGCAGAAGCAATGATTTTAAGAAGCTTGAGGCTTCTTTCCATTTGGAAAGTTACAAAGTTACTAAGTTTAAGGAGAGGAGCTGATCTCGGTGTGCAGCATTTACATCAGCAAGCATTCTATTTCTATGTGCTGCCACTTTTGCTGGTCTTTACTCTCAGTGATAATTTCTTTTTTTGAGGACCTCGGCTTGGTTTAATTTGGTGGTGCTTTAGTGTTGCTCTTATTTTAAAGGTATGTCAGAATTTTCTTCATTTTCTAAGGTCTTGCAACTCAGCTGTAAAATTTGCCTATGGATGAAAGTTAGCAAGAGGCTTTTTGGCCTTGGAATGAATAATTTTATTTATTTTTCCCTGCATCTAAAAAAAAAAAAAAAAAAAAAAAGTATAATTGAGCTACTTTCAAGTTAGAGCAACATGTAGAAATCCACTTAGGGGTTTCCAGTGCCTTTTTTTTTTTTTAATGCTGACTGAGATTAAAAATGGGTTCATACTCTGGTTTGAAATTGCTCTGGCTGTTAGCCTATAGCGTGAATTAAGACCTTTTAAAGTTTCATATATGTTAAAAAAAATAAAATAAAAAAAATCTGTAGCATGACCCAGGATAAGCAGTGATGTGTTCTTCAGAGTGATGTATTCTTTTTTTTTTTTTTAAATGAGACTTTAGCTAGAAACTGTTGATCCATAATATGTAAATCAAGTGTGCCTGTCACCATAGTTATCTAAATGTCAGTTTGCTTACTATTGTTAAATATTCATTCACTGCATTCATTGTAACAGCTCCAGAAGGACCCACTGGGGATATAAATACATTTTTCAGACTTTTAGCTAAATCTTAGAGCTATTCATAATATTGGGGGTGAAAAAGCTTCCAATCTCATTGCATAGATTTTGCCAACAGACTGGGCACGTTAGCAACGTGCCAGGAGCCCCAGAGCTTCAAGACTGAATGGGCTAAAATAGCTCATGCTTGGGGAAGTGCTGCCTTTAGAAGCTGAGAGCCCCATTATAATTTCTTGTGATGTGATTTGAACAGCGAGGTTGCATTGATCTGTTTGGCCTGTTGTTTCCAATGGGTACAATTTGTCTTCAAGATGATTGTGTAATCCTGAGCTCCATGAAAACCTCCGCTGTGTTCTGGGCCTCTCAGTGCTCAGTTTAAAGAATCCTGCATTTTACTGTTGGTTCATCTCCTTCATCCTTCTGTGCCTGTGCTTGCCCCAGTTCCACGAGTAAATAAGCCTTACTTGCCTCTTGACAGGGTTATGGGAAATAAGGCTTGAATTATGAAAGGTATGGTTTGTTAAAGCAGACTTTTCTCTGAATAAAAATATAGTTGTGTACAGAATTGTCACTTCCCATTAGAGCCCCAAGCCTAGCCATCCAAAAATCAGATATAATTACTTCTTGCAAGGTCCAATCTCATCATAAATGCCTTTTTATTTCCTTGAAAGTGAGAAAAGCCTTGAGCATTCCTGAGGATAGATAGAAGAGCGATAATATGGTCCTTAAGATGTGAGTCCTAGTGGTCTGCAGATCTGTTTTCTAGTGCAAAGGGAGTCTCATCTTAGGTTATCTTTGTAGCTTGAGAAGAGAGACACTTCTGGCAATTGTAATTCAAGCCACCAGCATGTGAAAGCCTGCGAGTTTCAGCTCCTGGGCAGCCAGAACAGTAGTGTTACTGTCATGTTGGGACAGATGTAGAGGTGGGAAAGATCCCCTCAAATCTAGTGCCTTCTGCTGCTGGGCACATCATCATTAAATCCCTTAAATTTATCAAACTGTCTAAATTTGTGAAATTTGTTTCCCAATAATTGCCATTGGGAAGCATTTTCAGCATCTTGTTCCTTTGTTAGAAATCTTCAACTTTCCAACCTGTATTTCTTCTCAGTTTGTACCCATTTATCATGATGTTAACCTTACTGTGGAACACAGACTTGAAAAGCTTCTTTTCATATGTTGGATCACTCGCCTGTTTATTTTTTTTTTTCTGTCTCCTAAGAAGGGCACTCTGTTCCTCTGACCAACCTATTACACTTTCTCTAAACTTGGTCAAGTATGAGTTCATCCTCTTTGAACATGGGATCCTCATAATTATGCACAGTGTTCAAGACAAGGTCTCACCAGCACTTTGTGCAGGGCATTACTGTGTTCCCATCTCTGCTGGAAGTGCATTTCTGGATATATTGTAGGCTCACATTCTTCAGTGTTTAGTGTTGGTAGCTCATCATCTCATGATCTGATAGTGTACCGTGGTATCACAGGGTTTTGTTTGCAGCTGATGAGTTCACTGCTTGCTTTGCAAATAAGTACCTTCATTCCTGACCTTGTGGCTTGCATTTTTTAATTTAATCTTGTATTTATTATCTGGTCCTTGGTTTTATCCTGCTCTTTGTGCACAGTCTGATACTCATCAGCATTTACATAACCCAACTTTCTGCCATTAGCAGATTCATCAGCAAGTAACCGTTTCCTGTGCTGGGTCGCTCACAAAAAAAGAACACTAGTCACTAAACTGACATCTAAGGAATTGAAGTATTAACTTCTTCCCAGACTAACACTTTCTCACAATTGTTTTTCTTTTGCCAGATCTCTGATGTACTTTCAATTTCTATATTGGTTCCCACCTATCTGTTTCACTCTTTATACAACTCTATAAAAAAAAAAAAAAAAGTTTTACTTAGGTCCTCCTGGACTAGCTCCATCAGTTGTTTGTTTGTTTTTTTTGTTTGCCTGGTTGGTTGATTTTTTTGTGTGTGTGTGTGTTGGTTTTTTCCTTTGTTATTGTTTTGGTTTTTTTTTTTATCTGAGTTAATTCATCTTAATATCAAACTTATCTAGCAGGATCTGCAGGTAAATGCATGCTGCAATTATCACTGCTTCAATATTTCTCATAAATCCTTTTGGAATGAGGAGGCTGAGAATGGCCCATGCAGTCAGTTCAGGCTCAGTTGTCAGTAAAAATGTGGCTCGACCACATGATAGAGGCTAGACAGTTCATGAACTCAGTGCTCTAGATGGTATATGGGGAGTCAGCAGGAGGTACGTTGTATAATTAGCTGAGTAATTGAGATAGCTTCTTTTAAAGTGTAAGGCAGGTGATGTCCAGTGTTAAGGTGTCAAAAGTACAGCCGGTGGTAATAAGGAGTGTATCCCAGAGAAATGCCAGTGGTCTGCAGGTATGGAAGGTACATTTTTGCTCCCTGCTGTGTTGTGATTTTTCTAGCACAAGCTATGATTGCTT
The DNA here is from genome assembly GCA_027560015.1 of Chloroceryle amazona. Classification (NCBI taxonomy): domain Eukaryota; kingdom Metazoa; phylum Chordata; class Aves; order Coraciiformes; family Cerylidae; genus Chloroceryle; species Chloroceryle amazona. The sequence continues at coordinate 105,570 of JANHFX010003564.1, read as the reverse complement.
CTGCTTCTTGATTTTTATAAAGCTGCTGTTTCTACCTCTCTTTTCTACCCTTTTGATCATATGGTAATTGTTACCTTGCTGTCTTGTGTATTGCTTCTGCGAGACAGGCTGTTGTGAGGGAAGAATGGAATTGACGAGGACCTTTTGGAACTGAAATTCCAAAATTGCTAAAATGCAGGAGGGTCTTTGGGCATGTTTCTTCAAAACTGAGAATGCCGTGAATGTTAGCTGTGTTGCTTGTAAGAATTAATGGAAACACCTTGAGCTCCCTAGATTGTGAATGTTGATGAGTGCTCAAACATCAGGCTGATCTCCCTCAAGGGAGGGGGAGAAGCAGGACAGAGAAGGGTATCACTTTGCTACTATCACCACAACCTTTACTTAGAGTGGGAGAAGTGGTCTCTGTGGGAGTGGTACCAAGTCTTCAAAACAAAATCTTTGCTGGGTGGTCGAGGAGGAGGCCAGGTGATTCTGCAAATAAGCTGATCCTATCCCAGTTCTGTGACTTGGTTTTCTCCGTAGTTCTCTCTTGTATTTGTAGAGGGTAAATATGTCTTATCTGCTTTGTTCCAGTTATAAGCTCTGCAGAGCTGCCTTTGGATGCTGATGTGCAAACAAGCAACCTGCTGATAACCTTCTTGAAGTACAGCTCAATTGTGATGCAGGACACAAAAGGTAAATAAGTTCTATCGATGCAGCTGTGGATGCAACAGTGCTTCTTGAAGTCAGGAGGGCATAAGAACATGTCTAGTGACTCCAGAAATAGAACTAACTGGAGTCCCTTAAGAGGACTGAAGATTACACCTTTTGAGAAAAAGAAATGATTTCTTATTGTGAGATAAGAGTTATGAGATTAGGGGAGATCTAATGCTGGCAGGAGAGAAGTCAAATATGGAAAGAATGTAATAATAATAATAGTACCTAATAATCAAGGCTGTCCCTATGCAGGAGGTGTGAGTATATCTGATTCCCAACTGTGTCAGAAAGGGGAAGTCATGTACCACAGAACTGTATTTTTAAGAATGTTTAGAAGCTGACACAGGAGGCAAAGCTTGGATTTAGGAGATATTTCCTTTGTCCTTTGGTACTTTCTGGTTACACCTGCAACTCTTTAATTAGAACAGCAGTAGCTTATACTGTACTGGCAGTAATTTGCTTGAGGAGATGTATTTCCATATTGTGCTTTTTGTTTCTCCTAAGTGTTTTGTAGGAGGTTAATTTCAGCTTGCTGGAGTTGAAGTATTGCTTCATCTCCTGCTCAGGGTACCCAAGGGTGCTGTTTTGCCCAGTGCTTGTATGGTCAGGATCACACTGTGAACATAACAAGTGAACTTTGTACCATATTTTAGCCTATTACTGACTTTTGCTGTTAAGTTAGATGTAACAACTGAACAAAAATAGGAAGACAGCTTCAGAGCTATGATACATTGGTTGTTGAACTTCATGAATGCTTGATGCTGAATGAGAGCAGGCAGGAGAGCTTCCTTGCACCTACTACCTTGAAGTGGAATTGTACCTGTCTTGTTCAGTATGTGAGCTCATCAAGAAAAATATGAATGATTGAAATTAGTGCCAAAAGAGACTTTATGAAAATACCTAGTGCACCCCTCAAAACCAAGACAGAATCAGGTTTACCTGTGTGTTTTCTCAGAGATATAGCTAGTATGTTTGATGAAGACACACTGATAGTGAAGCATCATTTTTAGACTATCCATTCCAGTGTTTTAATTACCCTTATTGTGAGAAAGCCTCATATGCTTTCTAATTTATTTGCTGTGATTTAAATTAATTCCTAGTTATCTTCTCCAGGATAGATACTGAGAAGGGATTTACTTCTTTCTTCTTTGTGCCAGCCCTTACATGTTTGAAGTCTGCTTTCATGTTTCCTCTTGGTTTTGTTTAGAAGCTAAACTGTATCTGTCTTTGCTCAGTCATTTCTTACAGATCGCACATGTGAGGAGGGCTTACCTGCTCTCTAATAATTCTTATTTGCTTTTCTCAGGGACTCTCTTGCTGATCCAGGTCTTTGATGGAACAATTTTATGTTTTTCAATTTAACTTTGGCACTCATTAGTCACTGTAATATGGAAAGTCTGCATAGGGCCTCAGGAACTGCCAAAGTGGATTAGTTTCAGATGGAGTGAAATCTGATAGAGGGAATTCCTTACTAAGCAAGCCAGAAAGAGATGAGTTTATTCTGGTATGAGACAGGAGTCGATGTTTGTTTCTTTACTTTGGCTCTAGCTTGCATGAGAAACAAATCGCAAAGCAATTTGTAAGGCTGATAGACTTCATCTCCTTGTTGTCATGGTAGTATGTGGCTTCATAGACTGGTAATTTAAAAGAAGTGTGCCTTCCAAACCAGAGCTTATTAATTCCAGCAGGTATGTTCCTGTCCCTATAGTTTGATTATAGGTGAGGCACTGCCTAACTTTTTTTCCTTCTTGTGTAAGAGCAAGCGTGGCAGAGGCTGCCTGGGGAAATGGTGGGAGTAACCATCCCTAGAGGTACTTAAAAGACATGTAGATCTTGTGCTGAGGGACATGACTTAGTGGTGGGCTTGGCAGTGCTGGGTGAACAGTTGGACTTGATGATCTTAAAGGTCCTCTCCAACCTAAATGATTCTATGTGAAACCAGTATAGAAACAAGAGGAATTAATAGATCTGCTTTACTTCATGTATCTTGAGACAGATGGGAGCACTTAGGGGGGAGACTGATTTATTCCATTCCTGGCACTAGACAGCTGTTTTGGTCCTGTCCCAGAGAGTATAATTTAATAGGCTGCCTTTGCTAGATCCTATTCTTGTTTTCTCTCTTGTGTCAGTCAGAGGCAGCTACTTTGGGAGAAACAGGAACGCTGAATCATTTTTTTCACATCTGTAAGGTAGGGTTCATACTGATAAACCACCCCCCCCAAAGGAGGTGATCTGCTTTATTCCTTTAATGACGGATGCTGTCAAAGGATGAAGTGTCTGTGCAAGTCTGCCTGCATAGCTGTCCCATAACCGCCAAAAATGGCAGGGTGTTCACAACTTTTTGGCTGAAGATAAGAGCATTTGGCATGAAGCAGGGACCTTTACAGCATGATTCCCAGAGACAGAAGTTGTAGCAGCACCTACAAAAGTATACAGGAAGGCCTTAAAATTGGAAAATAACAAGGTTCTGGTGTATCAGAGTTCTCTGAGGCCATTTTGCCTGCTTTGTTGGAGTAGAAGACTTTTCACTTAAACATTTAAGCTGAGTTAAGGAGACACAGGAGAGACTTTTTAACTCTCACATTCCAAAATACCTCTTCCTTTTACTTAGTGCAGCAAGATGAAATTGGCACATTTCAGCCATTGGATTAGACAGAACACCTAGCTAAGCCCTTTCTATCAGTTTTTAAAAATTACCATATACACACTAAATAGCAAAGCATTTGTAAAAGTTACCTGCAAAGATACAAGGAGTTTGGCTGATGCTGTCTTCCGATTTATTTAAAAGTGGTCTGATTGTTTCAGATTTTCTTTTCCTCCAGGTTTGACTCCAAGGTGCAGATGTCTGTGATGGCACATTTAGTAGTCTTATGCTTTAGAGAAACTGTTGGATCTCTCAGGAGTGTGCAGTTTTAAGCTTCCTCATAATTTAGTTGTAAGCATGTTGTTGTGCTTGTTTGTTTTTGTGTTTTTGGGGGTGTGTGTTGTGAGTGGTTTGGTTTTTAGAACAAATATTTTAAACTTGACTAGACAGTGCCTTGACCATCCTGATACGAGCTGGCCCTGCCTTGAGCAAGGATTGGAAGAGAGGTTTCTTCCATCCCAAGTTACTCTATGACTGTAGGTATCTTGGGTTTTTGGGGGGATTTCAAGGTCAAAATTGAGAGAACAGTTTTAAATAATCCAAATAAAAATTGCATTTTTCTGCTTTAGTCCCTTTCTGTTTGTCAGTCTTTCAGCCCTTCAATTGTCATTCAAGGCAAAATCTGCTTGAAACTGTAAATGAATGACAAGTTGCAGAATACAGAGTGGAACTCCTTTGGCTTAAAATGCCAAGTCTTTGCAGACTTCCTTCTTTCATGGTTTTGCACAGAGTAAAGTAGGTCATGTCTCTCAGTATTGGTATTAAAACTCAGGACTTTGAGCATAATCATAGTCAGGGGTCATTCTGCTATGCTGTGCTATGCCTCTGCCAGCACAAAGGTGATGTTTTGGGTTTTTCCTGTTTTGTGTAAGAGGGGGGAAAAGTGGCTTTGCTGTGGCAGAAAGGCAGGCACTAACCCCAGGTTTTAGAATATCTGTGGAAGTGACACTGAATGAGATGGAAGCCCCACTTACAGTTGGAGTTTCAAATCAGAAACTTTGCTGTTGGCACAGACTGGTGACAAATTGGTGGAGTTTAGTGGTCAGGCTGGAGGATGAGTGCCTAATGGGAGTTCATAGACTATTAGCTGTCATGGAGGAAGCAGTATGGTTGGGCTTTTCCTGTAACAGCTATTTCAGTCTTCAGCGCTGTGAGGATTGCCTGGCTCATGGAGGACTTGGCTTTTTTCTTTGCAGATGAGCACCGGCTACACAGTGGCAAGCTGTGTCTGATTATCCTGACATGCATAGCAGAGGTAAGTTTCTTGTGTGAAGCTGTTCAGCAAATGGTGTGTTACAGGGCTTTATCTGCATGCCCCTCTCCTGATCCTGTTGAGCAGGATCTGAAGATCCACAGTGGAACTGAGTAGTGAGGTCCTCAGGCACTGAATGTTTTGCTAATAAATCTGATGCAGTACTGTTAAAATTGACTTGGAACTTGGAAATTAGATCATCTTACTTGGGTTAGCCAACTCCCAGGGATGAAGAGGGAAAAGAGTGAACTGAACGTAAGCCTCTTCTCCCTTAGCTGTTGAGTGACCTTGTGGTGTGGCATTTAGCTGAGAAATGTGCTTTCAAATGTGGCTTTCAGCTCTGTGCTATTTATGGTAAACATGGGCGATGCCATATCCCTTCAGCCTAAGAGGTATATGAGTCTGAAAGAAAGCACGTGGTTGTAGGTCCCTACAAACAGAACAAGTAGCAAATCTGGTAGTAGGATGAGAAAGTGGTATCTAAGAGCTATGTCAGCAGTCCTAGCTGAATATGGTCCTGTCTCATAGCAAGTATGTGCTAATGGCTTGACGGATGACCTGGATGGTGATTGAGTTTGTGTTGCATTTGCATTTTGCTTGCTTGCAAGTAAAGACCTTTCATTCTTAACAAAGAATAAAAAGAAGCAGTGTTGATAGCTGCTAATGGATTCTGAATTAATGTTTCTTCACGGTGCAACCTGAAAGCGAATAATCCACATTTTAGATATTTATATTTAAATGTTTTTGACAGATGAATTCTTCAGGTAGATGCATAGATAATGCAAGGTAAAAAAAAAAAAAAAAATTCTCTATCTACGTAGCAAGAGCATGTTTTGGTTCTGGTATTAAAAGGAGGATATATTTATTGCCCAATCAGGCTGTGCATTACCTGGAGGAATCACTTTGATTTAAAACAGGTCTTGGAATGAGCTTTGCCTGAGGGGTGAGACAGCTGATAAACCTGCCAGCTGGTACTTCAGTAACTCCTAGTATGCTATGTCCCATCAAAATGCCAATATAAACCCTTGTCCATGCAGTCATGAGAACATGCGTGCTGGAGAAGTGCCTCATGCATTATACAGCACTTGTTAATCTCTTGACACTGTGGTGTGTGCAGTCCAGAGTTTGGATGAGCAAAGGGGGAGAATAGAAAATAAATTGCTAACAAAACAAGCAATAGTGTAGACTGTAACTAAAGTGGAATTTGGATCAGGAGGGTTTTACTTTTGTGTGACTGGTTACATGGCTGGGGATAAGAGGTGATGGGGGTTTTCTAACCTTGTAGCTATAGGGTGGGAGTTTTACACTGAAACACATGGGATTTGAGAGGTAAGTGGAAGGTGTTGAGCACTTTGGGGGCTATTCATATCTCCTTCCTTTTCTTGTCCTTTTCAATAGGATCAGTATGCTAATGCTTTTCTCCATGATGATAACATGAATTTTCGAGTAAACCTACACAGGATGGTGAGTCTTTTCCTCCAGATTGTCTATTTTCTCTTTGGGATGAGAATGCAGTGGATTTGAGACCTTGTGTGTTGTAAACTGTGTCACAGACATCTAACCTAGATGTCTAAGGCATGTGGAAATAATGTCAGAAATGCAGTAGTAGCTGGGGAATGATTTTGAAACTGCTGTCAGAATGTCTCACTTCTTTAAAGAACAAAGTGTTGGTTGGCCTGTTGGTGAATCCCTGTGCAGCTGAGGAGGAGCTGTGTGTTATGAGGTCTCTGAGGAAATCAATGGTGGAGAGAATGTTCTGTCTTAATCTTCAGCAAGCATTAGCCCTTGTGATATATTACTAGCCAGCTGGAGGGTAGACGAAGTTTTCTAATTTGGCTTATGCTTCATCCTGGGTGGGGTGACTCACCTTCAGGGAGGAGTGTTTTCCAGAGCTTTTTCCTATAGGTATCTGTGGAAGAAGTGTCCTTAATGTGGCTCATAAAGCTCTGGAGTTATTTGTAACTTGAATAGTTACCCTACCTTGATGCATTCTGTCTCTGGTACTGGCAAGTTCCACCTCATATGGCAGTGAAGCAGCACTTGAAAGCGTCACTAGTCCAAGACAGTAAAACACATCTTTAAAGCGAGCGTGCTGCAGGAACGCTAGTCATTCCCACTCAATGACAAACTTGCCGTTCAATTAGCCTTTCTGGTCTGGTACAATAAAGACCAAAGCTGCACATGCTGTTAAGAATGCAGTCTGGGTCAGGAGCAAATCAGTATGTTAACTGAGGGGGAGAAATTACTCTGTGGGGTGGTTTTTTTTTTTATTATTTTTATTTTTTTTCCTCCTTCTCCCACCTCCCTCTCCCCTGGTGAAATAACAGAACCCAGAACAAAACCCCTGTGGTCAGCATGCTGAAAAGCAGGCACAAATTCATGGCCTTCAGGATTTATGTAGGTGAGATAGCAGTTGGAGAAAAAGACAAAGGGAAGCCTGTGCTAACGGTACTATTTGCATGAAAAATACAGTAATACACAAAATGTCACTTCAGACTTCTACTCACTTCTTTTCATCTTTGTGCGTTTGAAGCCAATGAGACATAGGAAGAAAGCAGCAGACAAGAACCTGCCCTGTCGCCCACTGGTGTGTGCAGTGCTTGGTGAGTATGTTAGAGTGTGTTTGTGGTTCCCTAAGCATCTTTTGTTCTGCAGTAGAAATATGAGATTTGTGGGTTAAAGGGAGGTGTGAATGGACTTAAAAGGAGGCAGTTACCTGCTAAAAATATTTCTAGAAATGGATTGGTTGCCTCACAGAGAAATTAAGTCCAGGATTTCTGCTCTTTAGCAAAAAGTCCTATATACGTTTACAGTAAGTTTAGTGGAAGCCTGTTGGTCTCCTTTATCTGAATAACTCCCAATTGGGAGGGCAGCTGATAAATAAATTCCAAGTTTTAGGTGAGTGTGGTCACAAATACTTTCTAGACATGAGGGCAAGCCTACAGAAAGGATAGATGTTTGTTGACAGAAGGTATTTTCTGGGCATTTAGCCTTTTCTGAGGTAAAAAACCTGAAATAATAGGAATGTCAGTAGTCAGTAGCTAGGGTTGGTTTTGCATGTGGATATGGAGTCTCAGTTAAAAGCTTTTCATTCAGCATGTAATTCTGACACTCATTGCTGTGGAGGCCAGAAGCATAAATGGGTGCAGAAATGGACAGAGCCTGGACCCCTGAATGGCTCTAAGCCTGATGACATGGAAGCAGTCTCAGACTCCAGCATTTTCAAACAGGTGATTCTTGAAGCCAAGACACAACAGATGTATAAAGAATCTTTCTAGATGTCAGTTTTCATGCACTTCTTCTGTAGACTGTTTTTAGTCACTGTTGAGTCATACTGCTGAGCTATTAGTACCTTAGGAGGTTATATCTCACAGTTGTTACCACTGGTATGGGTTGTACTGAAGTTGTACTGGGCAGAGAACACACACATTCCGTTAGTGTTTATTACCTGAATCACAGTAGCTTATCTCTTTCAATTGTTTTCTGTACTCTTCATCTCTTATCCTCACACTGGTATCCCTTAAATGTTAGAGACATTCTTGCTGACTTTTTTTGGTGCGGTGTTGTGGTTTTTGTTTTGTTTTGTTTGTTTTGTGGTTGTTTTTTTTGTTTTGTTTTGTTTTTTCTCTCTGAATGATCCATAAACAGGAGCTTAATCTATGTTGAGATTGGACTAGGTTTACTTTCTTCAGAATTTTTGTTAGGGAAAAATAAGCATTCTCTACAGTGTCTTCACTCTAGGTTGTGTGTTGTTTCTGGTAAGAATGATTTTCTAAAATGTGTTTCTCGATGTAATTTTGTATTACTGACAAGGCTTGAAATATGAGAGCAATTCTAAGCACCAAAATTCATGGAGTATTCTTTATTTGTCTAATAGTGGGGGAAAGCACATGGGGAAGCAGTGCCTCAAAGCAAATTATATGTCCTCGGTTTCCAGTAGTTTGGGGTTTTTTTATTCACCGAGGATGTCTTAATTCTCTTTAAAACAAAGAAATGAAAAAGAAGGAAATTTCTCTCATCTAAGCAGGAGTATCATCTGGTAGAGGTAGCGAGGCGGGGTAGCTTGACTTCCTCAATGTCTACTAGAAGTTAACTGTAGCTAGCTCAATGCTTACTTTATAATTTTCTTTTCTGTCAGATTTGATGGTGGAGTTCATTGTAACACACATGATGAAAGAATTTCCCATGGATCTCTATGTGTAAGTGTCTGTGGGGTCACTTGTTGTGATTTCGTTTGAAGTTTGAATGTGTGTGGAATTCCAGTCATAGAGCAATCTTCCAGATGAAATAACGCTTTGTGGCTGCTGGGGAGCAGGATGGATTTTCATGAACTGTTCCAGCAACTTTTTCTGCTTCTGAAATGCTCTATGTGCCAGAAAAATTGAAAGCAAAATGAATTTCCACTTTTCAGACCAATTTCCTAATCTATTTGATCAAATACAAAGAGCTTTTCAATCTAAAAGAAATTTTATAATAACATTCATTGCAAGAATTCCTATTTCCAGAAGCTGAATCTTGGTCTAGAAACTGAGAAGACAATTTTAAAAAACCAAGGATGACTGATGTGAGGCCTGGAAGGCAATGTGGAGAGTGGGAGAGAGATTTAAGCCTGAAATAGCCTGCTAGGCACCAAGGGGTAAAAAACGTAGCAAGGGGGAAAAGGAAAGAAGAGGACAGGGCTACACATGAGCACTCCATGTGTCCCGGGAGGGCCCTAGAATACTTTGTTCTGCTTTAGCCTGGAGGGCAGAAATAGGGTTTAGACAGATCATAAGCTTTGCGCTGACTGCCTGTACAGTACTGCATTTCCCCAAGGCATGAACAGCACTATATTCTGTAGAAGAGATAGAGATACATAGGCTGTATAAGGTAACTTCTCAGCATGTTCTGATTTTGCCTAAATAACTCTGCACATACAGTGCCATTGCACGGGTTGTACAGTTCAATTGTTAGGGTTTTTTAATGACAATTAGAGAATTATTTGTAGATAGGTGCAGTACACTGGAGTTTCACAAGAAAGGTGTGAAATGTTTGGGCTTGAAAATAAGGTCACATCTAGAAGCCTTGTGAGAGTAAAAATGATGAGCAGTAGCAGCCATCAGTGGACATCTGTATCCATTCATTTTGATGTGTTTATGTAGTCCTTTCACTGCACTCCCGTCTGAGACCATCCCATAGCAGACACAGTTATTGCAGGCAAAGCGGGTGTTCCGAATGCACAATGAGCGTCATGCTTCTCTGCAATACATCTAAGAGGTGACAATATGAAGCTGCTTAAAGAAGGGCATATTAATATTTAAAAGAGAAATCCAGGTTGCTTTGCCCAAGGGTGGTTTTTGTCCGTTATGTGTATTAGAATCCCCAGTGCAAAGGTAAAAGAGACACCCCCCAGGATGGACAACTTCATAACTACATCTTTGTGGTTTGGGAGTCTGTAGGCTGGTTGCTGCTGCTCTGGCTCCTTAGGCAGGAGTACTAGGACTCTAATGCCCCTCCTCATCCCTTCCATGCCTTGATTTCACCTAAAAAGCTGTGTGCTGGTGTATACAACCACAAGGTCTCTATGATGAGATATGTCTACAGAGTATTTCGTGTTAGCAGATATTTTAATAATAATAAAAAAAAATGTAACTGTTGCCAGGTTCCCCCTGGTCAGTGCCTTAAATGGTGGTTGTTGGCTTTTTGGTTTGGTTTGGGTTTGTTTTATTTTTTATTTTTTTTTGGTAGAGGCCAGCTTTAACCTTGCAGCCAGGCAAATACATAGGTGGAAAGGTACTGGGTATTTTTTGGTACCAGTAATATCAGAAATAGCAGGTCTCTCCCCAGAACGATTGCTGTTCCTGATCTAAAGACAGATGTCTATATCCTAGCTGGTTTGCTTCCCTTTTGTGGCTGAATTTATGAGAGTCTAATATTAAAGACAGCATTTAATGTTATGCTCAGCAGTTATAAATGGTTTTACCTCTCTTAATCTAAAACTAGTTTCAGTCTTTACCCCATCATGGTATTTTTAGGATCATCTAAGTGACTGAAAAGAATAATGTATGCCTTCTGCATATTATGTCTTGAGGTTTTTTTTAAAGCCTTATTTTGAACTTTCTACCCCATTTTCAATAACTTTAATGCAAATTTTTAAAATTTAATTCCTCTGTGTTTGTCTCATATGTAGGGTCCTTCAATAATGTCTTTTCAGAGAGATTTTTATATTAGTGAGAAAATGTGGGTTTGAGAAATAAGGATTTGGGGGAAAAGGGATTTTTTTCCTTTTTGAAGCCTTACCCTTTTTTTTTTTTTTCCCCCCCTAAATGTCAGTAACTAAAAATAGCTTGGTCTAACAAATTCATATTTGTGTATATTTTCCATCTTGGCCTTAATAATAGTTAGTGCTAGAGAATTTACTCACTGTATATTTAAATCTGATGTTATTTGTAAAGAACATGCACCTAGGAGTTTGTATGAACACCAGAGGCTAGAGACCCTACAGGATTTGGAGACCACAAGTGTACTAGCTGTATGTTGAGGGATTTCAGAGCTTGTACATGCATTGCTTGGTCATTCCAAAGCCCATACTTCAATTATTTGTTTAAGGAGGCTGGAAATTTGAAATAAAATTTCTTTCTTTTATATAGTTAAACTTCATGCCTCAGTCAAACTAAAAATCCTGCAGATCATTTGACTGTCACTTTTTTTTTAGCCTAATACTTTGGGCCAAAGAAACTGAAAAGCTCCCTTGTGTCCAGATGTTACAAAATTCAAACGCAGTATCTCATACGTATGGAGCCTGCAAGTTTAGTAACTCCTCCATGGAGCTTATGCAGCCCTCGGGTAAAGGCAGCAAGGCCTGGAAAGTATTAATTACATATAAACAACAAACTTGCATTTGTAGTCAGTTCGGTCACGTAGATCTTCAGCTGGCACACAGGCCCCTTTCTCTCATGTCGTCTGGTTCTTTTTTGCGGGTGTTGCTTCCCTTTAGGAGCCTAAAACCACACGGCCCCTCCTCTTCTGGTAGGCCCTGAATTTGTTTATTTCCCTGCTGCTGATTTCAGAGACATTTCCAGGTTTAATGTAGAATTGCTGGGAAATGCAATGTAATTAACCCTTTGCCTTTTTTTCCAGACGGTGCATTCAGATTGTGCACAAGCTGCTGTGTTACCAGAAGAAGTGCAGAGTGAGGCTTCATTACACCTGGAGGGAGCTCTGGTCAGGTACTTTGCTGCTACAGAGACAGTCAAATATGAAAAGCCCAGAGTTAGGGGCTGTTTGGTGGCCATGACTGCTTGTTCCATTGCTACAGAGTTAAACATCAAGCAGCAATTCTGTTAAAGCATCTTTATTTTGCTTCTTGGTTGCTATGTGCAAATTACCTCTTTTGGAAAGCCAGGTCATTATCATAATGGTAGCTAATTTACTTTCTTGTCTGGCCATGATCACCATGGTATCCAAATGTCTTTGTTTTTCTGTTTCATTACCTGAGTCCCTCTTCACCTGATTGGAGAAATGGAGTAATGTTTTATGCAGTAGTTTTTCTCTCAGGTATTTGTGAGTAGAAAGGAGGTAGGCTCTTGGGTAAAGGGAGGTGGACCTCTTCACTGTTAAGAGACGGGTACACATAGAATAGTGTGTACTGCCCCTTCTGAAGAGACCAACCTAGAAATGTTAGTGGGAGGAATGAGATGCTTTTAACTCTGACCCTTGCACTGATGATGGATAATCTGGTTCATAGCACTGGTATCTCAAGATAGATAAGTACTGTGGGGTTTGACTCATAATATAGTGGACCTGGCTTTTGGGGATATTTTATGATGCAGTCATTGTGTGGGAGGTCTGAGGAAGGGGGTTGCAGAATGGATGATGAGACCTAACAGACTTCATGTGTGGATATGGTATGTGCTTCTGTCTTATCTTGCACACAGTGAAATAGCTTAGCTAGGAAAGTACAGTTAATCTGCTAGCTGTTGTGGCTTCAACAAGAAGTTTATGAAAATTCAAGGGAACATGGCCCTAATTGTGTATCTCTGGAGCTGTGCTTGAAACCTAGGATCGGTGCCTTGGCTGGTGTAATGCAACTCCCATCAGAAATTTGAGAGAGGATGGCTTTTTCAAATGATAGTGATGAGTGGTTTGTGAAGCTGTTCTCAATTAATACTGAGTACTTCCCTCCAGTAGCTTCACACAGCTGAGTGTAGGTACAGAGAAATGAACCAACAATCTGAGTCACTTTGAGTTATTAGATTTTTGCCTTGTGTGACACATGACCCATTCAGACTTTGTAAATGATTCCTGTAGAAGGTGAAGTAGGTGCCCCTAATTAAGGGATTAGCAGTTTCTTCTCAGTTTTCTTCAGAGTCCCTGGAGGCATGGCTGCAGTGTAGCGCTGGCTGAAGAGAAGAGAGTGGATGTCTGTTGTGAATAGAAATTACATATGACAGCATGTGATACCTTCTCAGCAGTTATTGGTGAACCAGATCCTTCCTATTTGGCCAGGCTGAGGTGGGTCTTTCCTGCGCATTGGTGGTATGGAAGTCTCAAATACAGTGCATTTTGTTTGAAGATACTGTTCCATAGTTCAGAGAGCACACTTCTAGGCATCCCCTAAATCCTTAACTTTCCCTATTATGGGGCAGTGGGGGATGAAAATCCTTGCTACATCCTGAGATTCAGTATCTTGGGATATTCTTGTTAGCTGTCTCTAATTAGCTGATGTTTGTGTAGGGTTTTGGAACCATAAAGTGCCCCAGGAGTACCAAGTACTGCACATGATTTGAAACTAAAGCAGTAAAGTAAAAAGCACTTGGATTGGTCAGGTTTCTGTGAAGGACTTGGATGTCTGCACACCTCATGTAGCTGAAGGGCTCCATGGTTACTATAAATTTGTGTGTGGTTAGGGAGATCCTCTCATGAATGTTTCAAGTTTCTTTTCTTATGGGATGTTGAGGTGAACAGATTCTTCAGTAGCTGCTAGGTGATTTGTACAGGATGGAAGGCCCAGGGTTGCATGGTACATGCTTCTGTAAAAGGGCACATCCTCCAGGTGTGTACTTCTGCAGTGCTATATGTGGCAGACTAAATGCTAATTGCCAGCCTTATCTTGATATATATTTCATAATTAACTCTTATCTTTTGAAAAACTGCTCTCGATTACTCATAATGCTGCTGCCTTTGATGTGAAAGAATGGCTATTTTTCGGGTCTTGATCTACCTGGCAAATGATTCCAAACCAGAGTAAAAGGAGTTCTGAATTCATTTCTGTCCTTTATGTGAGCACAGTCCCCTTTGGGCTTTTATTTTGGATTGAAGAAACAGTTATTGTTACTGGATGAACAGCTGCAAGGGAGCAGCTGTTCACTGTAAGGTGTGAGATTCCAGGCTGCCCCACCTGGCATGCTTTGCAGAAAGCCTTCATGCCCACACTTGTCTTCTTGAATGACAAGGTGTGATGACTGAAGCAATGCCCCTGTTGTGTAGTATGGATAATAGCCCCCCAACAAAGCTGAGTGGGACAAAGAAGTTGGAGGGAATTGGTGTAAAGAAGTACCCAAAGGAAGGGAGGGAATTCTACCTGGCATGTAAAAGGAGGAGAGTTGTTTCAGTCAGAAAATTGAGTGGGAGAAGAAGACAAAGGAAGTACTGTGAGGCAGGTAGTTGGTATAGGGTGCGGAGGAACGGAGATAAAGGTTGTAGGTGGAAGCAGTAGCGATGTAGGGAGCCTTTTGTTCACTTGCTGATTCTAATGTTAGCTAGTCTCTAACTAAGGAAAGCCACTCGTGTGTCATCTGATGGATAGATGCTCTTCCTTTGTAGGTGCTTTGTCTTCAGTATGGAAGGGCAGTAGCACTCGGAGTTCTGCATTTTCTTTATCCTTTTCTTGATTTTTTTGAGTTGCAATGATTGTGGAAAAGCACAGTGGAGCCCCATGTTTGGCATCTCTCAGGACACCTACCAGGCTGTTTTGCAGCCTGTAATATTTACTATTTTTTGGATAGCCTCTATGTGGCATGTAGCTTACACATGATCTTACTTCTACTGGACTTATTATTTCAACATCTGAGCTGTAGGAAGATCCGTCCCATTGCTGAGTCTTAGCTCCCCTATTAGATTAATTCATTCATATTAAGTCAAGGGGCCAAGACCATGGCACCCAGTACAGTATAAATATCTGGCTGTCCTGACCAGATAACCAAGAATGTTTAGCTGACGGAGAATGATGCAGGGGTTAGAGAGCTGGAAGCAAAACGGACAGAGTAAGATCTGTAGGTGGCAAAATAGTATATACGAGCTGGGTCTAGCTAAAAGTAATGTGAAATTAGATATCACTAGTGGAGCTAGATTCTGGAGTGTCCTAAAAAAGAGTGCTGGAAAACAAAAAGCAATTGTAACTTCATTAGCCTATGAAAATAATTACCAAGTGCAGTTACTGATGGGTGGACCAGACATTCAGATCCAGAGATGTCTGTTGATCGTGGTTCTTTGATAGACCTTTTCAGCTGCCTATTGGCTTTAGTTCATCCATGGTTCATATGTTGCTCTTCCCTTTGAGTGCTGAAGATCTTTGGCTTTTTCTTCTACGACAGTGTCATAGAAGCTGTGTCACTGCTGTGACTGGTGACTAGCCTGGAAATGTGGCAGAAGTTACAAGTGGATATGATTGTGTTAACATGTTCCCTTACAGACGTTTTGACCAATTCAGAGTCTCCTGAACTGTTACGCCAGATACCTTATACTTTTAAACATGGATCTATTGAATGTTAAATATAAGGCACTTTATAGAGCTGGTAACAAAACTTTACTCTGTAACAAGCAGTTCCCTGCTCTCAGGAATGGCATGTGGTAGCCAGTGGTTTTGATTTTGCTGGTCGTGAAGGTGAGATACGGATTTTAAATCATTGCACTCTAACTAGTTTGTACAGCACATGAGTGATGGAAGGTGCTATGTATGTTGTTGTTGTCAAACATGTATAAGATATGCCAGAAGAGTTTTCATGAGTCATTTAAGCTTTTATATAAAAAGACCTCATTTCTTCAACTTCTCCCACCTCAAAATTAGTAATGCTTGAGCAATTCACTCTGAGCTTAAGGGATGCAGGTAACTTCTTTGCAGTTGCTATGGTTTGCTTTAAGCAAAAGCCATATTTAAAGAAATAGAAAAGTAATTTTAATGCGGACTTAGAATAGCAAGATCATAAAAAAAATCTAAATGCAGTAATGAGAATGGTCAAATAGCTGTTTATTAGGGCAACTGAATGCAAAGTAGGATTAAAAATTATCTTTGTCGCTAGTAAGCATTGAAGATCAGTTTCCAATTTACTGTAACACAAGGGCTACAGTTTCTTATTTCTAGATTAGTTAATTTGGTAGATGCCAAATGCACCATTAAAAGGAATTTTCTTCAAATGTGTATCACTACCAAGATGTTAATTTTTCTCTGTTTTTATTTTAGGAATATCAAAGCAGACTTTTGCAATGCTACTGGGCAAAGTATATTTAGTGCATTGTCCTTTGCTTTGTAATTTCTGTGGCTGAAATATTATTACTGGTAGTATTTGTTACCTTTAGCATTTGATCAGTTTTGCTTCAGCCCTCTGATATTTATTGCCGAACAGATTGGAAATCAGATGATTTTGCATCCCCCCTCATCTCTAATCCTGCTGTCACTGTCACATTCTGTGGCAGCTACCTGGCAAGGGAAGCTTGTCGTCTTGTAGCTCTTGTGGAGGAAGGATTCATATACTGGTGTGCCAGATGGTCTAGTTCACAGGTAAAATGCCTGATCACTAGGTGCCACGAGAGTTTAAAAGACCATAGACCTGCTTGGCCAGTTAGCAAATGACTTAAATATTTTAGGGAAAAGAATTAAAGACCTAAATTTCGACCTTCTTATAAACTTACAGCATGTCTTATGTGGATTTAAAACATTCTACCAAGGTTTGAGATCCAACAGCATTGCCTTCTGCAGGCTTCTGAGGTCTTAAGAGGAAGCTGTCGTGGTCTAGCTGATGGTATAGATATGGCTGCTGTGGTAATTCCTGTGCAATCAAGAATTCTATAATACAGTAACACATAAATAAATGTCTTTAAACTGTGGAGAATGTTGCAAGCATAAGAGAATGGTCCCTTCAGCACAGCCTCTTCAAAGGTAACTAATAAAGGTCATGTGTAGGGATAGTGTAGAAGGAACAGGAGCCTGTGTGTTAAGTGTAAAATACTTTCATGAAGTCTAGGATGAGTACAAAGAAAGTCTGCTTGTCTCTGTTAAAGGGATCTACTTGAACTTACTGTTTTGGGAAGAAAGAGAAGTCATTATTTGAGACTTGGCCTTTCAAACACTTTCCAGCAGAAATGCTTTCTTTCTTCACTGTGCTGCTTGTAAACTCTAAAGAGAACTATAGTAAAAATGCTAATGTTTTAACACCTTAGTAGGTAAACATACTCTACCTAATGCAGGTTTTAACCAGTGCTTGCCTTCTCATTTCTCCACACCTTTTGATAGTAGGAGGCTGGCTCAACTTTTCAAAACTGCACATCGGAATCTCCACGGGACTGAAAGCTCCCAGCCTTGTGCCATATGCAGGAGATTTGGGATCTCATGAATCATTTTAGTACAAGGAGGTGCTGATTTTTTAAAGAGAGTGATGCCTCACTGAAGAATGAGGCTAGAAGTGGGAAGGATGAGCTTCCTGTGCAATTCCCAGTGATAGTTCAGTAGGAGCACCAGGGGCTGAGGGAAGAAGAGGCAGGAACAGTGTCCAGGCTGGTTATAGGTGAGCTGCTGAGCAGCTGCAACAGGAATTGGAGTGGCTAAGACTTTGAATTCAGAGGGGATCTTGGGAGGATGGAGAGCCTAAGATAAGCGTGGGTAACCCAGGAATGAGAGCTACCATCTAGCTTAGGTGTGTATCCTGTGTATATTATATCTAGTGCTTCTTAATGTATTGTGTACTTGAAAGAGGAGAGGATGTTTTCTTCTCAGAATGATGTTTTGACCATTTCAGCCATGCTTATGATTTCTCTCTGTGCCAAGAAGGACTCAAACAGTATTTTGCAGGTCTTGTATTAGCTCTAGGACGGGAAAAGCAGTGAGGTCTTTTAGTATTCCGGTGAACTGGGTCATTAAGTTGAAGTTTTGGAATTAGTATTTATTTCTAAGTGGGTCAGTAAATCAATACTTAAGTTGTGATTAACTTACATTTTATTCTATGTCTTTCGTCTATGGCAACTTACCTCACCTTTACTTGTAGACAGGTGATTAGCAAGCTTTATCTCTTCTTTAACTTTGAAACTGAAAGAAAATAGATAATATTGGCCAGCTGCTTAATAGGAACAATCAGTAGGAACCAACAGGTTTGCAGGCACTTGTGCTTGTTTACACTGGCAAAGTCTCTGAGGAGGTGGAATAGTTCTGCAAATCTATGGGAAAGAATGTACTTTCTCACACGAACTAAAGGTGTCATTTTTATGTGCCATGGATAAGGGCTACTAACTCCCACTAGCTATGAGTTGCCTATTTTCTTTTGCCGTAGGAATACTGGTGTTTGGTTGGACATGTGTACAGGAGTGCATCTGTTAGTCCTGTTACTGATTTCAGTGAGTTTAGAGAAGGGTTGAAATTGAAAGATAAGTTTTGTTTGTAGTTATGTCTGCTGTGGGTTGATACTCACTGATTTATTTGATTGATACTTCCCATAGCACTTCTTGTTGCCCCAAAGAAAAGACCAGCCCACCTTAAAAACAAAGCTCAGTTACAGGCAGAAAACACGTGAAGTTCCAAAGGAAGACTGCCAACATCTGCTTGTAGTCTTCTGCTGCCATTCTCAACTTGTGGTCCAGTTTCATGTTAACCTTCTCATGTTATCTCCTTCACCTAAAGATAAAACACTTTGGTCAGAGCACAGAGCCAGTTGGTGAAGGGCATGGATACAAATCTCCTAAAGACAACAGTGTAAGAAACGCAAAAACTCAGAACATCCTCTTCTCCAAGAAAGCCACTAAATTCCCTGCATGAGGCATTTTTAGGAAGCATCTGCTTTTACTTAAAACCTTCTTAGTATTCTGTTACTTAATGCTAGTTACCTTCACTTTATTTTAACACATTTCAATTCTGATGATGAAGAGTTTGGCCTGGTTGCCAATGGAGTGAAAAAGAATAATACAAGATTGGTGGCTGTTATTGATCACCTGGTAAGAACAGGATGGGATTTCTTCATCAACAGGGCTTTGCTCAGATAAGCACTGAAGGAATTTAGCTATTTAAGTGGACAAAAGTCCAGTAACCTTTCGGTGATCCTGCCTCAGCCTGGTAGGTCTCATCTGGATATGTTGCTGTGTCCTGCAAATTATTTTTTTAAATAAAGCCTGCTAACACTTGAGAATTAGATTGTGAATCCCTAACAGTTTGCAGATCATGGTGACCTAGTGGAGATATTGTGACAATTTCTCCTGGGAAACAGTCCCATTGATGACAGAAGTGTTAAAGCTAAAGCTGTTCATGGCCATTTCTTAGTCTGCATGGAGGGGTTGCAGCACATAGAATGTACTGATTTAGCCCTTTCCACTTTTTGTTTTCAAGCAGCAGCACTCCTTACTTTGCTGTCTTTCCATGTTGTCACACAATGTTTCTGCTCTTTCTCCAGATGCTCCTCCTTTTCTGTTTTAAAACATCATGCAAAAATGTGCAACCTTAACTCCCAAGACTAATATTTAATTAACAGTGTGAACCTGCACTGTCAGACAGAATAAACTTGAGCTCACTACTTCCTTTCCTTTAAAGAGGAATGGAGCTTGTGGGTGTGTGTCTTTATTTTTTGACCTTTATTTTTAAGAAGAAAGCATGTTGTTCATCTGAGCTTTAGCTGAAACTGAAAAATTTGGTCTCTTTCTCAGTGCTTGCTGAGCAGAATTGCTCTGGCATCAGCAATTAACATTTCCATTAAGCTTGCAATTTTCACACTGTTGGCTGTGGTTAGATTGGAACAGTGAGTACCAGGGATGGGGGCTATATAAAGAAGGTAAAGAACTGGAAGTGAAGTGGCCTACTCGACTGATTCTGGGGGTGCTGGGTTATGCCAGCATGTACTCCAGACCTCTGGCAAGCTGTTGCTTCTCATTAAGAATACAGGCTGCTTTCATGCTTATACCCTGAGAGTCGTGGGGAGAAGAGGGAACAGCCGTACAGTGCTGAGGTGCTGGTGGCGGGGAGTCTGCCAACAGCTGGCTGCTGCCTGTCACACACCTTTGGTGGCTGGGAGCAGGAATTGGGCAGCGCCTGTGGCAGTGGCTCGAGGAGCCTTCAGCCAGGTGAATTGTTACAGCTCTGAGCAGGGTGCTCCCTCCTTACAAGAGCAGAGGGATGGAGCTGAAGCATGCTGAATAGTGATGTCGACAGAGCTTTTATTGCTTCCCCTGGGAGGGGACTGCAGCAGTCGTGCAATAGTCTTGTTTCCCAGCTCTTTGTCTGATTGACGGGAAGCTGCAAGTGCTGTCCCTGAGTAATTGCTTCACTTGTCCAAGGATGCTGTGAGAGTTTGTGCCTCGGGGGGTTCTGGTGCATTAGTTTGTAATAGCAATGTAGCTATTTCTCAGACACACTTCCTATTCCTGATGCTCAATCTGGAAACTACCTCTGTTGGTTCTTTTCTGTCAAACCCTATGTGTAGATATTAATCTCCTGCTGAGTTTTTGATCACTGTTTTGCGGAGCATGTGCCCATGCTGAATGTGGCCAGATCTGCCCCTTCTTAACACTCAGGTCATCTCAGTGTATCATATTGGAGCCTTTTTCTTCCTTATTCCTTAATTTCTCTTCAGGTATAGGGTTTATTACAGGTGATTACTTCATTCCGGGGTCTCTCTTCCCCCTCCTAACAGCACAGTGCATATATGGTTATCCTAGCTTACCCCTTGTGTCTTCCAGTCTGGAATAGGAGAGTAGACTGATCCATGGTCATGGTATTGTCATGTTGTGAGAGTCTGTTATTTCCACACTCTGTGGCATTGTTTCCCTCGTGTGAGGGGATCATTCTGCATTTTGGAATCTGGAAAAGAAATATGAGAAAGCATTGTTTGTTCGGCCCATTACTTCTCAACAGTCATTTGATATTGACCAGTTGCAGACAGAATACTAAGCGTAGGTGGGCCTTTAGTCTGACCAGTAGAGTCAGGGCTGTTCTCATTGCTCTATTTACGCTTCAAGTGCTGTCACAGACAGAATGGTGCTGTTTTCTCTTCTGTATTGGAGGAATCAAAGCACAGAAAGTGCTGCTTTCTGAGGAATCTAATCCAGTTTCTTCCCTGGTCTAGTGCATTAGTCCTTACCAGATTTGGTTTACCATGTGCTACAGTGAGTGGTATAGACCTTGCCTTGAGAGTATGTATATGTGAACAGGCTGTCTGTAAGAGGTCTGGGGTGGTTACTCTGCTGCTGAAGCACTCATTGGCAGCATGCAAGTGTTGCCCAGATGTCATTATCATCTGCCCTCTGGAGCCATGTGGGTGGAGATCCTCCTAAGGGGTTTGTGAGTTGAAACACTGTAAGGAGAACACATAATATACTGTTAGTTCAGTGGTAACTTCCAGAGGGAGTAGGAAAATCACTGTTCTTCTCAGTGTGCCCTGAGAGTTTGAGGGTAGAAAATTTGAGGATTTTAGTGGAGAGTACAGGATGCTGTTAATTGATGTTATACTACAGCTGAGGAGCCCTCACATCTCTCTTTCTCGGTTGCTCCTTTGTTGAGGGCCATTATATGCACCATTAGAAGATTTTTTTGACCTGTGAGAGCAGCAGATGTGATGTCAGAGGCCTCTGTACTGTGTTCAACCCATCCAGGCTCTCTCTGATGTGTGTCTTAAGGCTGTTCTCTTCTGCTCTGTTGTGGAATAACACATTGGAGCCTTCTGATGCTCCTGGCAGAGTCTGTGCTACATTCTGACTCGCCCAAGGGACGTGGTAGTACTCTGTTTTTTTCCCCTTTTCTTCACTTAACCTACCTTCACACTCCTGTTGCATTACACGTGACCCAAACAGTGAACACTGAGACACTAAACAGAACAAAAAATCTGTGTGAATCCCAAATGTGCTGGGGCTGAATATACTTCTATTTGAAACAAAGCTTAGAGGGAGAGAAGCTAAATCTGCTATGGGTGGAAGAATAGGGGAAGGAGGGAGTGAAGGGCATCTGTCCATAACAGGAATTACCTCCTCTTCTCTGCTACCAGGAAGGAGATGCGGGCTGCCCACAGTCTTCCTACAGAGGATTGCCCTGAAGAAGGGCAGCAAATAGCTGAGCAGGGGCATTGTTGCTTCTTAGTAAACAGACTGGCTGGTAAGGGACAGTGTCTGTCCTCAAAAGCAGCTGTGCAGCAGAAGAGCCAAGAGCCTCTTTCAGTGTGATTATTTCAGTTTAAAAAGCAGGGAGGGTATCTCTAAAAGCTGGTGAAATCCCTTTTCATCCTTTGGCTTTAGTAATCCTTGGGAGAGAAAATTGCGTAAAACCCAACCTGTATGCTTTACACCACTTTCAAATACAGCCACTCATAAGGCTTCATGTCCAATTTAAGTGTCCACTCAACACTTTTCTACTTGGTTTTGATGCAGGTGTTCAAATGTAGGTGTTAAAGGCCATGTTCTCTTCTTGTTAAGAAACATAGACAATGTGCCCAGCTCAAGTCACAAAATGAGGAACATGCATGCAAATACTGATGGCTGCTAGTTTAGTTTAGTTACAACCTCCTGTTTTTGTTGCTAAAGATGTTCTAGTGACACTATTGTACTGTGAAGTAATGGATATTTCAAGACTTGCTATAGCGGATGTGTTGTGTCTTGGTAAAGGATGCCAAAGATGGTTATCTTTAGAAAAAAAGAGGCTCTAGAGCCATTTTCAAAAATGGTGGTGTTTTTCAGTTAATGTTGAAGTAAATTCCACACCCAAATCATCCATCACTGTTCAATTCTGAGTCACAAATTGGGATAATGTAGCTGAGTCCAAGAAAGGGTCACTGTTCTTTCTGCCTGTGCAGCTCAGATGGAACTTCTCCATTGGGGAAAAAACATGGGTAATTTCCTGGCCAGTGCGAGAGGGCAGCCTGCAGGTGGGATATGAGAGGCGAACAGTTGATTGCAGCAGGGAATAAGTGACACATCTGGTTTGGCTTCAGGTTGCTCAGGAGTAGTAGTAGCAGTGCCCTGTTGGAGCTGAGGGGCAGAGAGGTGTTCAGCCAGTTGAACCTTTGCTCTAAATGTTTATTTTATGTGTGCAATTGTCACTG
Organism: Chloroceryle amazona; assembly: GCA_027560015.1. Taxonomy (NCBI): domain Eukaryota; kingdom Metazoa; phylum Chordata; class Aves; order Coraciiformes; family Cerylidae; genus Chloroceryle; species Chloroceryle amazona. Next base: position 82,718 of record JANHFX010003564.1, on the reverse strand, counting down.
AAGGGCACTGGGCACATGAAGATGGATCTAAAGGTTGTTAATCTTGAGAACTCCAGGGCATAGCGGTCCACATTTTCAGTACAAGACTTGCCTTGCAAGCAAACTACAGAGACACAGGTAGCTATGGATTTAAGGGTTCCTATGGATTTAAGGGGTTCACTTTCTACAGTGATCTTGTTCCTTAGAGCCACTTGAGTAGAGGCTGGTGCAGAATGTGCTGGTGGGGAAAAAGATCAGTTGCTCTTTGAGTACTGATGTAGTGTATACCCTAATTAGGAGCAGTCTAACTTTTTTTCAGGAGCGTGTGGTTTCCAAACAGTTGGATAAACTTGTCTGTGCAGTGCACACAATGACCAAACCTGGTGGATTAGCATTTCTGACTAGCTCTGAGCCCAGCACTGAATTTCTTCATCAGGTGACACGTGTCCCTCTCCTTCCTGGTTCTTTGGGAAGGAACAACATAGATCAGCTGCAAGTGTGGGCTATGATGCAGTGCAATTCAGGTATAAAGAGTGATTACAAGCAGTGGTAATATCTTGTCATCTTTCTAACTGGAACAGGAAGATTAAACACAAGAAAATTTATCACAATGTCTGGAACAAATGTAGCAGCTGCTGTTGGGGTAGAACAGAGCAACAGGTCTTGTCCAAGTGTTGTCACCAGTACAGAACAGTGCAAATGTTTCAGGGTGGTATCTGAGAAATGCTGCAGTGGGAAACTGAGGATACTTGTTCCTGTCAGTCGGGGAGTTCTCACAATCTAGACAAATGATGGTTCCACTCATTCTTTTAAAAGTAGTGTCTCCCCACCACAGGCAGCTTTCATGTTCACTGTATTTAGATGTTCAGTAGCTTCTTGCTATGCTGTGTGATCACCCCCTGGCAAAGGCCCTTCAGCAGGGTTCTGGTGGGAGAGTAAGAGGTGATGGGATGAGCAAGAGGCTTCACGCCACTTTTTATAGGCAATCCAGAACTCTGCTCTCTGCTTTCAGAAACCCCAGTTGCTGGTAGTTGAACAGCAGCACCTGGTCACAAGATGTGGCTGTGTGGACTTGCATGGCTGGGAAAGAGGTAAAGTCATGCTTATAACTACTAAATAGAGAGATGGCCAGTAAGCAGCTGTGACAGATGCAGCTGTCTCCAGTCCAAGCTACTGACTGTGGGAGACTCTACTTTTTTTGCTGTGGAGGCTTTGTTACCTTGGCAACCTGTTTTTAGCTGGATCTCTGCTCAGGTGGAGAGCCCATCTGTACCTGCTACTTCTTTGTTTTGAAAAGTCTCTTTTACAGAAAAACATCTGAGAGGAGTATTTCCAGAGCTCGATTATTGTGGAATCCGGGCTCTGCTTTTGGTCCTAGGAGTTTCAGTCTCATGATGAAGTGATGATGGTATGGGGAGTTTTGTGGCTTGACTGAAAAGGTATTTGTGTATCTGTTTCATGAGGTGGGCTCCTGTGACAGAAGGAAGAGATGCTGCTGCTGATTGTTAAATCCTGGAATGATTCTGAAAGAGCAATCACTTTCTGAGTTTGCAGAGAGCTTTGTTTATTCAGGTTTGCAGTTCAGCATCAAGCCTCCAGCTGGCAGATGAAACTGAAGTAGCTTCTGTCTGTGATGAATAAATACCCTCCCTAGGGCTGTTTGCTTCCCTTCTGAGGGGCACACATGACCTTTTGATAGGGTGAACTTGAGTATTGAAAAGTAGTGGCTGCAGGACTATATTCAGAATCTGTCAATTTTGTTCAATTCCAGATCTTATCAGTATCTTCACATCTGTCTTTTTACTGTAGGATTTTTGGTTTTATCTTTTGTGAATTCTTTGTAATCCTGAAAGGGCAAGTGGGCCTGGAAGGGTATCTAAATTTTGCCCTTACCTCACTGCTGCACCCTGTGCTTTATCTCCTTCTATTTCAGCCCTTTGGGCTGGGATGAATGGTCTGTTTTGTAGTTGCTATGGGGCTCTCCCAAACTGGGGTTGGTCTTCTTGCAGGTTACTGGGTAGTGCGTGACACTTGCGTAAGTGTACGGGGAGGAACAGAGTAACAAATTCTAGTTGTACCTGTAAGAAATAGGGGTAATGCCTGTCATTACTCTGTTAGATACAGTTACCAATTAGAAGGTAACTACAAACCTTTTTTTTTAAAGTCTGTTCAAGCTTGACTTTGCAGGACACATAATTCAGATGGTTTAAGTCTTGAAATCCATTGACTTCGAGCATAGAGTAGGCATATGCCAGCTTTCAGTCCTGAAGAGCTATAATGCAGAAGAAAACAGCTTGCTTTCTTGAAATTTTCAACAACTAGAGAAAACAAGATAAAGAACTTCCTATTTTATTCAAGTGTATGGAATACAAGTTTTATTTTAAAGTCTGATTAAAGCTCTTTAAGTCAACTTTTTTTGTTAATTCCCACTATCACTAACTGATGTGAGGTGGTTACAGCAGGAGCTTTTTGGGTTTGTTTTGTTTGTTTTTTAAGACAAGAGTGAAACAGATCTTTAGTCTTTACTGCACAGCCCTGGATAACTGACACAGTAAAGTACTAAATCCTTCCTTGTACCATTGCAGCAGCATTCTCATAGAGCTACAGAAAAGCTGTGCTGTGGGTTTTTTCTTTTTCCTTTTTTTTTTTTTTTTTACTGCATGTATCAACAAGAGTGACAGTTTTGGGCTGACTACACATACATCATGTTGGTGATGTATGAAAGCAGAAACATTCTCCAACCCCAAAGCTCACTTCAGGATCTGGCAAATAAAATCTCCTGTGAACTGACTAAGCTAACAAGAGACTTAGCTTGAGCCTGAACAGATCTGATTGGGAAGTCAGTGAAGGAAAATAAATAAGGGACAGTAAAAGAGCTGTCACCTGTCCAGCACAGTATTTTAGCCACCAAAAAAACCCAGCCTACTTATAAATTGATCTATTTCTGAGAGGTGAACAGATAGCATTTAAGTTAGTTTATACTAGATAATGAAAATGCATCTGTATTTAAGTGGCTTGTTGAGAATGGCTTTGCTTTGGATTGTATTTCAAAAAATATATATTTTTCTCCTAGCTTTGATCAACTTGTTGAAGTTCCTCATGTCTAATGAGACTGTGTTGCTGGCCAAGCACAACATCTTCACCCTTGCTCTTATGGTAAGTATGGACTAAGCTAATCCTCTTAATTTAAACAGCTTAATCTTGAATGAATATTAGGAAAGAATACAGGGCTTCTGGGTTGGTAAAGAGATATCAAAACACGACCACAAAGCAGAGGCATGCTAATGTGGTTGGTTTCACTAGATGCTTATAAAGGAGAGTGCTTGGTCTCACTGTAGGGTCTGCTCCTTGAAATTAAACAAGTCTATGTGAGGAAAGACTTGGTTTAATTTTCCAGATTTGGTAATCTTTTTTTCTTGTTCTGTGTGCCTTTGTATAGAAAATAATAGAAACCTGGTTTCCTGGCCCCAGATATAATGGTATTTAAGCTTCTTGTCTGTTTCTTCTGTACTAGAAATAAGATAATTGATAAAGCAATGATGTGATACTGTGTAATGCAACAGAGAGCTATGTCTTTGAAGGTTTTGGGCCTAGTTTGTATTGTTTCTGCTGCAGAATAGACTTTGTGTAAATACTCCTGTTGTAATTTCTTTTCACTTCCTTGCATAGGTTGTGAACCTGTTCAACATGTTCATCACTTATGGAGATACCTTTCTTCCTACTCCCAGCAGCTATGATGAGCTGTACTACGAAATCATTCGGATGCATCAGAATTTTGACAACCTTTATTCTATGGGTGAGTATCTCCTGGGTGGTCAGGACTATTGTTGACTGGAAGTAGAGGGTGTGGTGAAGGAGTGTTTGTGTCAGGTATTTTCCGACTGCTGATATGAGTCTTGGTGGATGGACCTATTTTGTGTACCAGGGCATGTTTGGTAAACTAAAAACTGAGAGAGGGATAAACTTGTTAAAGGGATACTTATTTTTTTCCCATCAGGAAAAAAAAAAAAATTAGGGATAGACCCACTGCCTCTCTAGCAGCCACTTACTGTAACTGGAAATATAAATTTGTTGGCACAACAGGGTACGTGATATTTCATGTATCTTCATGTAGTTGCATTTGTTACATTTAACAAAGTTAGAAGGCAGTTGCATGCTGCTGAATCACCCAGCACAGAGACACACTCCGTGCAAACATGAATTTGGAAAAGAATTTGAGAAACTTACAACAAGAAGCTTACTGTGCTAGACAAATTGCATCTACTGCAACCATTGCCAAAACAAACCAAGATGACAGCCTTCACAAACGTGCTTGCAGTGACAAGCGAGTCACTGGACTGAAGAATATGCCTACTGGCAAAACAGGGAGAAGCTGCCATCCCTCAGAGAGAGGCATTCTAGAATGCCACCAAGCGACACTCAGCAGGGGCAAGAGGAACAAAGGAGAGCAAGGAATGCATGGAGGCATAATCAAGCAGCGTATACACAAGAGCCCGCAGCCAAGGGTAGCTGTGGCAGGACTGGTGTGGTGCCTGCCTGCTTGAAGTTATGAAGAAAAGAAGCTGGGTTCTTTGTTTGCTTTGCTGTAGAAGGACCTTTCTTCACCCCCTGGTTTCTTCTCAGTGATCACCCAATGAACAACAGGAATAAAATAAGTATATAAGAGGAGTTAAAGGGTAATGGGAGACAGATGGTTGGCCACAGCACTCTTTTGATGTGGGTGAGAACCATCCTCACCTAAATAAAAGTAGCCAAATACAACTTGCAACTGCAAGCAAAAGTGAACAGCCCTTTTGCGCAAACTTCCTACATCCATTATGTAAGGGCTGGTTTTGTGCCCTTTGATAACATGAGATTTTTTGCTAACTTATTTCTTACTCTCAAGAATTGCAGCTGATAGGATGAGGTGCTTTTATTTTCCAGTAGTTTTTCAAATCCTTTCCATGTGGAAGTTGAAGGAAAGTGGAATGGAAGAATAATGCACTCAAATGCTTCGTAGGGCTACAGTAGGCACATCCAACTTGTTGAAACAATTAATTTGTCACATGAATGTTTTCCATCTTGCTACACAGAGCAAACCCCTTTGAGTTAATGTTGTAGAGGCCTGAACAAAAACCCTCTTTGAATACATTACTTCAGAAATTCAAGTACAGTATCTACTCTTTGACAAAATAATGTTACTCAGAACTGATGTTGTCTTTTCTGCAGATGACATGTAATGGTAGTACTAGGAAGTGAGAAGGGAGCACTGTCTCAGGTTGATGAAAGCCACAGTTTAACCAGGTGTCCTGATAGCTTCCCTTTGCTTGTCAGTCCATGTCACTAGGACTACAGGTCACCCTTCTGTCCCCTGGTCTTGGGACATTTGTTAGTACTGATGACAAAGTTACGCTATCATTTAGTTTTCCTGTGGTTTCTTAACTTTCTATGTTAGGAGTGGAAGTGGAATCTAATTCCCTTGGGTTTTATTTATTTTGTTTTCTTGACTAGAATCTGAGCTTTATGCAGATCTGCGGTACTGAAAGCTCCTCTCATGCAACAATGGCCATAAGTATGCAGCCACTGCGCTTATCGATTCACTTTTAGCATCTGTGTTTCTAGTGATCCTAAATTTGGGTGATGTGCTGTTCTTTCATTTCTGAGTTGTGGGTGAACCTTTCCTGTGGAATGTAACCTCCAGAAAAGCCTGTATCTACAAATTCATAGAAAATTGCCCTCTCTTCAGGCAATATAGAATTTAGCCCAAACACGCTACAGGATCTGTTACTTTTTTGGTACTTAACAAGAGATGTGCAGGTAACTGCCACCATAAAAACACTGCAGACTCTGACCTAAATAAATATTTTCTGGTACTCTGTCAGAAAAGAATTGGATTCCCTAGAAGTTTCTTCCCGTTGTAGAATGTTTTCAGATCTGCTCCCAAGTCTGTCAGAGACCATCTGTGCAACATAACAACACCCTCACTCTTACAGGAGTGTTTTCTCTAATTCCTCTCTGCAATTCCATAGATGGAGAAGTAAAGAATCCATCACTGCTGGGGTTGGTTTAAATTGCAGGACATAGACCAGCTCAGGTGGAACCTTGTGTAAATAGGAGACAGAGGATAACAGTGTGTGGAATAAAAGGTATTGTAGACCTTGGGCGCTGCCCTCTTTCTGGGGCAAAACTTTAGTATGTGGTGATGAAAGTGGTTAGGGGGCACTAGTCTCTTCTGTACCTTCTGCTTTCTCTCTCCTGTACCTTCTGCTTTCTCTCTCCTGGACATTATTTTGTTCTGCTTATGTTTTCTGCATTCCGTATATTTCCTAGATGGGCTTTGAAGGGAACTTCTGCCCTGGGTCACAGATTGTCTCAAAGATAACCTTTATTTTGATGTGATTCCCAGACTGCCAGCTCACCAAAGCAAATTTTTTTTTTTTAAGTTTTGAATTAGAAAATTGTCAGTTCTGTGCCAGCATTGTTAACTGTCTTTTCCTTTCAGTTCTAAGGCTGTCTACCAGTGCTGGTCAATGGAAAGAGCCTGCAAGCAAGGTGACCCATGCATTAGTCAATATTAGGTAAGGAGCAGAAGTTAATAACCATTTAAAAGTTTCTTGTATCATATATGACTGCATTATTATTGTGACACTTTCACATTTGTTGTATTGAATTTGGTTTTGAATTTGTTCTCTTTGTTGGGCTAAATTGCTGCTCTAAACAGGGCCCACTGGGATAAAAGAAGATCACCAGGGTTTGATTGTCCCCTCTCTAATAATTCTCTCAGCTCTTCTGTTGACTGAGTGCTTTCAAAGCATGGCACAAGCTGTAATGAATTAATCCTCACAGTGTTCTTGGGAGAAGTTATACAGTAGGGAACAATGCTGTGTGGGCAGAGCAATTGTGGACCTAATGGATTTCTGTTGTGTGATTCTATTGCCATTCTGTGAAGCTATGATGGGGACTGTAAGCCAGCTGTAATAAGCAGATTCAAGGCCTCTTTTAACATTGCAAGATTTTTGTGTGTGTTTTAAAAGTGATTATTTAAGGACATTTCAGTATTCTTTTAAACCTTTTCCTCCCATTCAAGGACAGAAGTTATGTCCTACTTGTAAGGCTAAGGAATATCTGTGGGTGCTTTTGTGCTGTATTCCTTCATGACAGCAATAATTTCTTTTCCTGGTTTCTGAAGCAGCTGGTACTGGCCAAGCTGGGCAAGAGGCTCATGGATCTGATATATTGGAAAATGGGGGAATGCTGAGAGAGAAAATTTACTGTTTATCTCTGCCTTGTAAACAAACGGTAGAAGATATAATTATTTATACTGAAAAAATATCTGTCAGTCACTTCCCTGCTCACTCCAGACACTTGGTATCTATGCAACACCAAGTACCTCAGTACTGCTACTTGCTAGTACTTGTCATTTTCCTCCCTGCAAAAGAGATTGTGTAGGACAAACTCTCTGAGGGCATCTTTCAAGTCAATATACATCTTAAAAAGTCTATAAACCACCTTAAAGGTTCTAGTAGTATGTCTGTAAGCTTAATATCATGTATGGTTTCAGAAGATTTAGTTAGCTACTATCCTTATTTTAATGTTTGGGGGTCTTTGTGTGTGTGTGTTTGTTTGTTTTTGTGTGGGTGTTGTTTGTTGGTTTTTTTTGTGGTAAACAGACATAAATGAACACTTGTGGGCAGATAAAGCAGTTGGAGTGAAGCTACAGACAACAGCTGTTGACAAATTAATGTCATTTAATGTTACACAAAGTTTATTCTCTGAATACCCAGGGGGAAAACCCTAAACTGGGAGGAGATAAAAAAAAAAAGAAAAGTGGTCACACAGGGTTTGTGCTCACCTCTGATTTGTGCAACCAGTATTTGGCATTGCTTGTTTCCTGTTGGCCCTGCAGCTGCTTTTGTACAGGTCAGCATGCAACTGAGACAAGATACAAGGCACTGTGATACACCTCTCTGCACAGCCTGTATCAGACATGTTGAGCGTATGGTTCTGTGTGCAATCAGGGAAGCATCTAATATATTAATCTTCCAGGCTTTTGGTAGCTTTCACCTGCTCCACCCAGCTCCTCATATGTGTTGAAGTTTCATGTGATCTGTCATGTGGCCTCGCAGTTTTCATGACCGACTGCTTTACAGCCTGTGAGATTAGTAAATATCTAAATTAGGGGTGGTTTGAGGCCTGGAGATGGATTAGAATTCAGAGAAGTTAGTCTGATTTATTCTATTCCCTGCCCCCCTCCATCCCCCGGTTTCCCTTGGAGTGTTCTTAGCGTGCTGTTTCTAATTTGGATGCCTTTGCCATGAAGGGAATGAAGTTAGAGAAATCTACCTCAAATTAGATTTTTTTGCTTAGCTTGTTCTATCATTCTGGAAAGTTTTTTATGAACAATGATTACCTGTTTTTTTGCTGTAACAGTGCTGTGCAAAGTCATGCTTTGGTTTATAACTTCATGTCATTACAACAGCTATTTAAAAAGAAATACATAAAAATGGTCTGTTCTTTATCCTAAGGCTTTTGGTGGGAAAGATTACACATGGAAAAAATCTCTGTGTGCATGCATGTGGTGGGCTTCAACAAGTGTCTTAAGCCCTAGTGTATAATCTTATGTGTCCAGGAGAGGAGTTTTTTACAAGTTGTTTATAAATTTCCAAGGCTGCAATGCATTTGTGTTAAAGGAGAAATTGTTGGGGAGACACATAAAGCAGTCTTGCTTGTACCCCACAGTGCTGGATTGGCGAGGTTGTCTGATTAATTGCTTTAATACAGAGTTAGGATGAGTAATACCTAGAGAATCTTTGACATATTCTTGTTTAAACCAACTGCAGGGAGAGATCCCACTTTGTGTATCCTATTATGGTATTAACTACTTTGTAGTTGGACCTTGCTCTCTACTAGGCAGCCTGATTGGGTTTTGTTTGCTGATCATCTGATTTATTTTTTTTTTCGTCCTTACTCCCCTGAAAAGAGTAGTCACGAATGTTCTTTGTGAGTACAGAGTGATGGGGGGGCTATTCCTGCCTTCCCTCCACACCTCTCCTTTATAGAGACAATTAATAATTTCTACCCAACCTAAAGAACATGAAAATTTGAAGATGACAGAATACTAACAGCTTTGTCTGTCTGAAATCTTACATAACAGAATGGAATGAGTGATCCCTATTGTTGTGCTATTCAATAATAGTGATGATAACGTCTGTCTGCGGATTTGTCTCTGTGGTTTACATAAATAATTGAGACATGATGGACTGCAAGTGCAGCACTGATGGGGTTGAAATAAGCTGCAGCAGATAGTGATTTGAAAACTCACCTTCTCACCTATGAGGAAATAAGCACATTTTGAGACGAGTAATTTTTTTTAAGCTAATGAGCCTCTTTAAGATAGCTTTGTGCAGGTTTGCATTTAATGAGAATTTTATTAACACAGGGTTCAAAGGGGGATCTTCTGATTGCTTAGTCAGTAAGGAAGGTGGCAGCTGAATCCCTGTATTCTTTTAATAGATTTTCTCCTGATCAGGATTTTTTTCCAAGGTGAATAAATAGATTAACTCAATGATTAATAGACTGAATTTCCCCATTGTCTGCAATTCAGACCCATCATCAAGATCTTTAATTTTATTTTGCTCACAAGCACATCTAACAAGCAGAGAGTAAGTTTGTAGTATGGAGCTATGTGGTAGGATTATTTTTTTTTTTTAAAGTGTGTTTTATGTTCTCTTGTAGCATATGCTGCAGCCCCTGCTTGGATGCTTTCATTCCCTCTTCCATCTTGCAGCTACTTTTGTTCCAAATGAGCCACGCTGTGTGATTATTCTTTTTATTTTTTGCACAGGAGGTGCTGCTTCTCCAAAGGCTGCTTTTGGGGTCATAAAGGAGGGATTGCTGATTACATGGATGTGCATAAAATTATTATACTTGCTTCCAGTCTGAGCAGGAACACTATGAAAGAACGTTTACATGTTCGCTCATGTGAAAGAAGGGCAAATTGGGCTGTGCTTGTTTTATGGGATACGTGGCATCCCAGCCCTGAGGCTATAGCTTGCTTCTGTTAACTTACCAGAACTCCAAAGAACTGCACTCACTGAAAAGCTTTACAGGGGAGAAGGTTCTGTTCGGATATTTGTTAGAAAGTGGGCAGCTGCAAGCAGTCCACAGAGCACCTTCAGCATTGTTCTGCTTTACAGCAAGGAATTTAGCATCTGTTCATGGGGACAGAAGGGCTAAATCCTGCTTACCTAGTCATGCTGTAATGGCTGCATGGCAGGGGAGCTGCTGATAGGTAAGTGCATCTTTGTAGATTACAAGCCTATGGATTACAGTCAGCTGAGACTGTATGTGTATATAAATGTATATGCTTTTATACACACTTTCCTCCTTTCCTCTCCCTCTCTGTACAGTCTTAATGGACACATGTACACATTTTCTGCCAATATGAGTAAGAGAATGAAAAGGGAGGGCAAGCTTAAAGCATGTTTTTGAAAACAAATGGTCAAGAAAAATCTATGTGCACATATGTATATAAAATATGGGTATCTGTGTATATTACACATATATGCACATAGATGAATATGTATATCCATATATGTATATATAAATACATACACACACATATACACATGCATGCATATACTTACAAATATGTGTATATATAGATATATAAAACACACATACGAATATCTTGCCTCTCACAATGGGCTGGCTAATCTAAAGCCATAATTTCCAAGCTGAAAAAAAACAAGCTGCTTGCTTTTTCCCAGCTTCTCAGAAGATCCACAAGTGTTGGCTAAGGATGCTCCAGCTGTTCCTCCCTTCAGTGGCAGAGCTGCACTGGGTGCATCCATAACCCCTGGGACTGATGGACCCTGCGGGGCTGCTTGGCTCAGGCTGGCCAGCACTGAGCAGCCAAGGGCGTGATCTGGAGTTCATTCTCTATGATTCTTAAACCCATTTATGAGGGCTACCCTTAGTTTGAACGCCATTGAATTGTTCACTGAGGTGTGGTTAATGGTAATGACCTCTGACATGCTGTCACTGCTTATCGGGCTGAGCCCAGATCATAGGCTAGTACAAGACAGTCAACAATTTATTTTTCTTTTTGTTTTATAAAAAAAGCATCAAAACCCAATGAGAAACTTATATTTTATTGATACTTCAAAATCTTAACATACTTTTTTCCAAGATTAAGGCTCAAATTGTTAATAAACACTGTTAAGAAAACTTCCAAATGTTATGCATGTAAGCAATTTGAAGAATTAGTTCATCACAGTTTCGATGTAGCAGCCTGAAAAAAATAAGATGCTGAAAGAAACTGAATGTGCATTCTAGATGAAGATTCTGGCTTGGTTCTAGATCTTTTCCAGTGACCTGTAATCACTTCACTACTCACCGAAGGACCAAAGTTAGTAGATCCTTATTGTCATTTTGTGTGCTACGTAGGCACAGCAGAACAGTTCCTGAAATACCACATTATAGGTGATAGGGGAGATTGGTTATCCAGAATTCATTTGCTACCACAGCTTGTTTTTCACTTGAGCTTGAAGTATTCTGGTAGGGAAAGCTCACTTGCTGGGAGTAACAGATTTTCACATGAACAGATTCTGGCATTAACTGGCACCTGAACAGGGGAAGCAGCTAGAATGGAAGGGAAAGACCTCACTTCCAGGCCATTGTGACCAGCAACATCTTAACAGGAGAATAAAAAAGAAAGAAGCACTCTAATTTCAGGGTTCATTGTTTCATCTTCTCATGGCACTCTACCCATGCTTTCAGGGATTTTTTTTTTTATTAATGTGTAGGTTGGTTTTTTAGTTGTCTAACTTCAGCATTTCATTTCTTCTACATTATCTTATTTCTGCTTGAGACAGCGGTGTTAGTTTTCACTTACTGCTCTTTATTTACTAGCTGATTCATCTTGGTTTGCTTCTCTTACAGAGCCATAGCCAATTTCATTCTGCTGTAATTCTCCTTCATTCTTTCTCATTCATGCAGCGGCTTAATTAAATATTATCTCTGCCACTGGCCCAAGCCCATAGAGCAAATCTATTAATTGAGTGGCATTGTATGGACCAGTCCCACTAACACAGCAGCATGGTTCAGCAAGTCAGGTGCATCCCAGGTCACCTTCCTTCTTTCTGCCAGCAAATTCCTTTTCCAGACAGCAGTGACTGAAATGGGCTCTGACAATGTCAAAATTGTTTCCTCTTTAATGGACTTTTTTTTTTTTCTAGTAGTCTGTTGGTTTTGTTGTTGTTGTTCTTTGGTTGGTCTTACTTTGTGGTGACTTAAGTTTTCTAGAGCTGATGCTGATTTTGAGCAAGGCTTGTATGGCAAAGTAATGCCTTTATCTGAGATGCTATACTACAACTGGTTTTCTTCAATGCACTTGAAAGCCATGCTGCAGGGATCACTTTCTATCTAGAATTTCACCCTCCTAGTAAGCAATGCTTTTTGGATTGGGGTGGGGGTGAACTTGAAGTGATTTATTCCCAGGATGGCAGCCTTGCTTAACTGGCTTTCTTAGCTTCTTTCCAATGTCTGCAATTGTATTGGCCACTTTCATCTCCTTTCCTCAAGTCATGAAGTCAACAGGTTGGCCTTCTAGGAGGGAACTTGCAATAGGATCCAGTTCTGTATTTCAGCCGCACAGTAAGGATTGCAGTAGAGGTGAGCCATTTGTTCGAGTGAAGAATGTTTGCTGGGCAGAAGGGAAATTCTTTCTGCAGCACATCTGCTTTTTTGGCACGTAATTTCAGCGAGTATCTTAATTCATGTGATTCTCATATGGTGAACATCTCACTGCAGAGTTTTTCTCTGTGAACCATTGTCTTCCTGGCCATGTTGTTGGAAACATTTCTTCCTTGAAATCTGAATCTTTTGAAAGGTTAGCCAGGATCTGTAGGTTACTTAGCAAAGTTTGCTGAGAAATGTTACATACTTTAATGAGGTGATGCAACCAAGATTTCATCTATTCTCTATCAAATGCAACTGCCCTATGAAGAAGGGAATTCATGTCTGGATCTCACTAGATTCATGATGCAGATTATAAATGGAGCTAGTTAAGGTGCTAGCAAATTTTTCTTGAAACCTGTGCATTCATCTTTGGAAGTCTAATGTTTGGCACTTAGTTTCTGCTTTTGTGCTAGTGAATTCAGGGTCTTGAGCTTGGGAGAGCAGTCAGTAGAGGAGAAAAGTGTGATTGTGGTCGTCTGTTTGATTTGAGTGAGTGGCTCTGCACTGCTTGGTCTAAAGAAGTGTGGTGTCATGCAAGAAACTCTTGTTTTGCTTGCCAGATGCCTTTCTCTGTAGAAACATAAAAATAGTGGAGAATTAATTTTAGTATTGGAAGTATTATTTCAGAGGTGGGCATTATATTTATTAGTCAGAAGTTATTTTTTCTGTCTTGTTTGCAGGTGTTCTGTTCTTGAATCCCTTTGCTGGGCACAGGCCAGTTATGTATGAGTTGAGTAATATATTAAAGCACGTGCTGCAAAGCTAGGATACAGTCTTGTAAACATTGCAGTACAAAGTCCAAAAAGGTCTGCTGGTTTCTCATTTTGAATAGTTATATTGCTTCATCCTGTTTACTGGAACAATCTTAATTACTTATCTGGTACTGTGGCTGGCTTGAATTCTACTCCTAATTGATAGATTTCAGCCTTGCTGTTGATATCTTTGTTGGTAGCTCTAATGCAGCCAGGAGGCAAGACATGAATAGCCTCTGCAACCAGATTCTCTTGGCCCCAAGAACTGGCCTTCCTGCAATGCCATTTAAGCACAGTCTGAAACAGCTGTTTACAGCTTGTCATGCTGTTTTTATTCTTTAGATAAATATAAGGGACTCTGATTTCCACTGATCTCAAATCTAGCATTCAAGATTTGTTTTAATGGAGAGAGAACATTGAGTGCCTTTCTTCATAACCCAAACAATGTGAAAATCATTGTGAGCTTAAATAACACCTTTATCCCATGAAAAAATGATGCAGTGTAATGCTGTTTTGCTCTTTCTGTTTAAAAGAAATCTGTGGCTCACAGCGGCAGCCAGAATTATTATTCCCTCTGAAAGTCTGGGCCGTGGGATGTGTAGTTTAAAAAAAAAAAAAAAAAAAAAGCTTTTCAAAATCCAGTAACATGTTTTTCTTATTATCTTATACTAGTGGGGGGCCTAAAATTTGGTTTTGCTCTAGAAATTTAAATGTCCTATTCTCTTAATTCTTCCTTTAGGACTAAATTGTCAAAGTACCTGCTCATTAAGTACATCTGCTCATTAACGTAATGAAGTACCTACCTTATCTTGAACTGAAAGCAAGGATAATACATTGTTGGTATGACTGCAGAACTGCAGTCTCTGAAGATCACACCAGAATCTAGAGCTCAGTTCCCATGGAACTCTGAGAGGAGGACGTCTTGTTTGTAAGACTTTGTTCATTAAAGAAAAAACATGCATCCTAGCTTTCAAAATTAAGATGCTTGGGTTTTAAGAGTTCTAACTACCAAAGGCTGAGAAGTTTGTCTTACTCTACCAGCACAGGCCTATCTTCAAAACCATCAGCAAATAGCAGTTGGTAAAGCAAGTGTAAGCAAAATGCTGCCTTGAGATAAAGGGGGCTTGAGTGAGTGGCGATTTCCCCACCACCACCTTCCAACATCTGAAAATATTTTGGACTCTAGTACCTGTGTGTCCAGATAGAGACCGTGAGATACATCAGAAGTTCAGGTGGTCTGAACTGAATTGGCTGCTTGGGGATCCCAGAAATTTGGTTTTTAACTTTTTTTTCCTAACTCTTGTAGCTAGAAGAATAATTCAGAAAATGATGGCCTAATGCTTCTGAATCATCAATTTCTCCCTTAGCTTTGAGGTTGGATTTCTGTTGCCTGTCTCAAGGGATGCTAACTGTGACGGTTCATCAGTCACAAATGCCCGTGTGCTTGGCTGCTTATCAGCAGTCAAAGCCAAACAGATTAAGGTAACAGTGATCTCATGAAGAATTCATCTGTGATGGGTATTGGGTTCTGATATCTCATGCTGATAATGGTTTAGTTGAAGGATGTTACTCTGGCAGAACAGCCCTTGTGCGTTTCCTCAGCCTTTGCTTCTGCAGTCAATTGGGGAGGTATAAACTGGCAAGTGTTGATGAGCAGAAGTAGTCACCTGCCATTCATTTCTGCCATCTCTTTTGTGAGAAGCATCCTGCACTGTGCAGCTACATGTAAAGAAGGAGACTGGAGACTTGACCCAGGATAAAACTGTCTAGGTAGGAAAAAAAATACAATGTGTTTCAGCCTGGGTTGGTTCTCAAGCCTTCATACAGATACACAAGTGGTTGTGTCAGCCCCGTAGGTGTGCATGCAATAGCTTGGCATTAGGAACAACAGGAGAGTCTCTTGCAGCATTGACCTGTTACACCAGTTTTAGCCTAGTATGCTGCAAAGTGTTCTTATGTCCACTGTCATCAGTTCACTGATGTCTCTCTGGAGGGGTCTAAACGCATGTTCTCTAGTTTGTGCTGGTGTAATAGTCCCAGGACGTTTTTGCAAACTATCCTTGCCATTAAGAGAAATATCAATGTAACCATTGCCTAAACGTAACCATTCAGTTTGGGTACTGGTCTTAAAACAATACAGCTATGAGACCAAAATGCAAGAATTTGGCTGCTACTCTGGAGGGAGTCTTGATTGCTGACTCTTGATCATCTCTCTGCAGTGGACTCCTGTTAAAAACATGCTTTCAGATGTGCCGTATTTTGAGGATGGCCAAAAATGGAATGACCTTAAAAGTTCCCTGGCAATCCTTTCTGCTAGAAGACTTCGAATGCTGAAAAGCTTTTTTGTGTTGCTGCTTTCGTGATTAATTAGGTCATCACTAAAGTGTTAATTACAGTGACATTTTTTTTTTCTCATTAGTTGGATTATGGAAACTTTTTGAGTTTGTGTGGGATGGGAAGTAATGCAACCTTTGTGGCCAAGCAAAAGATGATTTCAAACTTTAGAACACTGAATTTCAATGATGACTTTGGGTACTGTGACAAAATGCTACAGAAATCCACTACAGAAAATGTAGCTGGGAAGTGTTTTGAGGGTAGGATAAATGCCTTTTATTCCAGACAACCTCTTGACATTGCCCATGTTTTGGATGAGGAATTTGAAACTGGATCCTTGTTCCAGAACGTTGTGTATTGTGTTAAGTAAAGTTCTTGCTTCTGACAGAGTGCTATGAATATGATATCCTTTGTATAATGTCCTTTGTGGGCTGTCTGAAAAGGCTTAACAGGGACACCCTTAGGCAGGGCAGTGTACAAAAAGGCAAATTGCTTTTACTTATACTTTTTTTAATAATTATTTAATATTGTCCTTAAAATTTTGCAGCACTGTTTGCTTTATAATCTGAGCTTGATGTTAACTTTCTATGGACATCTGAGATGGGCTTGCTGGAGGCAGATCTTCCCTTCTAAACTCAGAAAGCAATAGGTCTACCATATGTTGTTCTTGATTCCTTTGTTCATTAGTGTTTAAAAGCTGTTGTTGCCCATGTGTGATAGCTTGAGCCTTGTGGAAGGAGCAGACTGGGCAGTTCTCACTGGTTAGCACCTGTTTTCCTTCCTTGTTTGGTGACTTTCACTCTCAGCATAAACTTCTGTGAGAAATGAAGAGCCACAAAACAGGACTGTTCTGAGACTTTTAGTTTGGCCAGGAAACAAACTAAGTCATATTACAGTAATGGAGGTTCTTCCCGAAGTCTTCTCAACATGGGTGATCCAATACTAGAACAGATGATTCGGGAAGGTTGTGCAGTCTCCGTCCTTGGCATTATTCAAATCCTTCCTGAACACAGCTGTGAGCAAAGTGGCCTAACTGGCCCTATGCCGAGTATAAAACTGGATTGCATAACCTCCACAGGTCCTTTCCAACCTAACCCATTTGATTTTAGAGGAGCAGTCTCTTCACAGCATGGTCAAATGGTACAAGAAGCAAGAAAGCTTCTCTTTGAGTGCACTGTGCTATATGTTAACTCTGGGTCCAACTGCTGCAGGTGCTGTGTAGAGCACGTATTTCAGTTAGTGGGAGCTTGTGGTGCTTGGCATGTATTTTCTTTGTCTGAAAGATCAGTTAAGGGTAAAAACTAGAGAGCACACAGTGAGTGTTGCTGGAGATGCCCAGTATTGTCTGCTGTCTGGGAATTTGCCAGTAAAATGGATCCTGCTGATGAGATCCAACTATGCAAGTCAGTCATTTGTGAGAAGAAACTATCCTCAGTGTGATTAATGCTGCGGTCGATGATGAGGACAGAAAGTGCTTCTTTGAGTAATGCCTCTAATGGCATATTCCCCTGTGCGTATGTTTAAAGGAAGAGTCTAAGGTTATATGAAATTGTGGGCATTTAAGCAGCAGTTAATGACAAGTGAAAATGATAGCTAGGGTAGATTAATTGTTAAATGAATTGTGCCTGCACTTGCTGTCATTTTAATGTGGTGTTGGTCTAATGGTAAGTATGATGTTATACAACAGGAAGGCATTGGAAGCAACACTGTGCACTTAGGTTCAGGTCGGAGAAGTTTAAAGGCTTAGCCATCAGGAGTTTGTTATCAAGTGTAGCCATCCTTTTGCTGTGTTGGGTTTTTTTTTTCCCACTCTGGAGTAACAAAAATCTGTATTTTGATTAATTTTACTTTTGTAAGTTGTTCTGTGTGCCCCCCCTTTTTTTTTTCTTTTTTTGACAGTGCAATAAAGCAGTATTTTCTCATAATCAGTTTAATATGAGTTTCATTTTAACTGTTTTGGGAGTGAGATGATACTCGCCAAGCTTGTTCTGGACCATAATGCATGGACCTTTATTTTTTTGTATATTGCACTTTATTTCTAGGACTATTTATTTAGCTTCGATTTGGCACAGGGCTACTTTACATTCATGCCTTCAGTCTGAGTGGAGCATACGGGAAATTAGCAGGATGGAAGAGTCCTGAAAGCAGCCAGGCATAGGTCTCATCCTTGTCACTAATCTGGAGAAATCTGGTCTTTTGGAATGATCTGGAGTGACAAAGGGGCAGGAAGGCACTGTCAAAAGCTGTATGTCTCTGGCAAGTTTTTTTCATGTGTGGGCCATAGCCTTACTTGAACAGAGTGAATTTTGTGTGGTTTCCAGATGAAGTGAAATGTTGTCACATACCTTTTTGGTAAAGTTTATCAGTTCCTGTTAACACTTAGATGCACTGAATGATTCTTGGGTTCCGTTTGTCTGTCTGATAACATTTCTGTAATTTTTAAAGCATTTGTTGTGTTTGGAGGGGAATCAGTTTGGGCCCAAAGACAACCTAGAGGGTGTGAGCTTTCACTGCCTGCTAATCTTCATGATCCAAACTAGTGCATTCAAGCAGAAAAACAGTAATGTGACCTATGCAGTAAGATAGGAACATGCTTGACAGACAGCCTTTCCTAGGAAGAGAGGAGGCCTTTGAACTTATCTTCTAGAAGGACAAAACTTGGATGGGGACAGGTGCAGACACAAGCAAGAAGAATCATGATTTCCTTCTGAAGGACACTTGGTGCGTGCTTTGCCCACTCCAGCAAAGTGAAAACTAGCGGCTACTCATATAGTGGGAAATAGAAATGAAGTAGAAGAGCTTTTGAAGCTAAAGAGCAGTTTGTAATGTGAACAAATGGGCAGGGAGTATCGTGAATAAATAAAAAGTTGGAAGTGAAAGGATTTCTAATGTTAAAAACACAGAGGGTCTGGGGCAGTCTTGTGATCAGTTAGAATATTGCAATATAAATTGATCTAATTCCATTTAAAACTAGTCAGGGAAGGATGATCTTGTAACCAAGAATATGAGAGGATGCAGATAGTCAGAATCCCAGACCTGCACCAGCTGGGGCTCAGGTAGGAGATCTCTGACGAGTTTCTCAATGAGCAAGTGTGATTTTTTATATTTTTTTTTATTTCATTTTTTCTAATCCCACTGCCCCCTTCAGCAATGTTACCAGCTCCAGGGTGTTATGGATATGGGTCAGATCAGGTTAGTCAGTGGATTAGGATATGATTCAAATAGTCTGGTATGTACCACTGAAATGTAGTTGAAAGTATAAGGCTTCTAAAAAGTTGGAGCTGCATTTTGTAAGTTATTTGCTTCCTGCATCAGTGATTCAGAACCTATCAGTGTTAATAGGCTAGCTGGTTCAAAAAGATAGATGCCACTCCATTCTGTCAGTCAGGGATCACTTCTACACTAAAGGAAGACAGTAAATGCCTTCTGTAAAATTCAGGGGCTGGCTAACAAATTGCAGTTTAGAATACATTACAGATGATGAATGTGATCTTCTTAAAGGGAAATCTATTTGTTTGACTTGGTGCTCTTACAATTAATTGCTTGACAGATTAAATTGCTCCATAAAATGTAGGCTACTTTATTCGATCTCTTCATGATGAGATTAGCTAGGCCATACAACATCTTTGTATGTTAATTACAATGGTATTTTCTTCTACAATTTAATTATTAAATTGTTTAGCACAGCGTGCTTTCTCCTAGCCTCAGGAAAGATATCTGTTTTTTTTTTTTGACCACTGTTTTACAATCTTACTGCCCTTTTTCCAGACATATTCTGTGTTTCCTTTATGGAAGTATCACACACCGTAGAGGATACATTCTGAGACTTTTCTTTGTTCTCTGTGGTGTGCTGCTGACACACCAGAATGGTACTAACTTTGCACAAGTTCACCATGTGACAGTCTAGGGCAAGGAATGAGAAATATCTGACCTGAAGCAGTGGAGGCAAATCTCCAGAGTTGCCACCCAAAGAGGAATTTATCAGGGTATTGAAGCTCAGCTTTCTGCTTCTGTTTTAAGTGTGATGCCCACTGAGTGGGCAGGATGTTTGCATTTTCTCTCACCTGAAAAATTAGTGCTATGGCATTTGAGTATTCTCTCTGCTGCTGAAGTTTCAGGGCAGATTTGGAGGGAAGAACCATGTGTGCTTTCATCATTCTCCTAGGTCTTCTCTGTACTTGCTGACCATACTCAAGACTTTTTTTTTTTTTCTCTCCTGAAAATCTACAAAATGGAAACACAAGAAGCTAAACAGCACAATTATGATAACAGCCTAAAATTGTTAAAGGAGGCCAACAGCAAAAAAATTAAGGAAAAAAAAAAGAAAAATTAAGAAAAAGCTATTTCATTATAAAACTTGCCTCAGCCTTTAGGATATTTGGTCATTTTCCTTTCATCAGTCAGGGACCTGACTACGTGTGCAACTACCACCTGACAACCACCACCCCCCAAGCAGAAATAACCTCTGTCCTTTTGCAACATTAAGCGTGGGATTTGCATATAACCTAATGTTTCCACAGCAACATCACAGTCACTCTACTGTAAAGATGTTTGGGTGTTGTTGGTGGTGTTTTTTTGGGGGGGGGTTTGTTTGTTTGTTTTTTGTTGTTGTTGTTTTGTTTTGTTTGTTTGTTTGTGGTGTTGTTGTTGTTGTTGTTGTTTTTTCACTATTTATGTTCCTATACCACTCTAGATGAAATATTTAATATGCACCAACTTAACTGCTGTGGTATTTAAATATCATTTAAGTCTCTTGGTCTGAAGTGGAGCTTCTCTATTACCCAACTAAAATATCTTTT
Source organism: Chloroceryle amazona (assembly GCA_027560015.1). Lineage (NCBI taxonomy): Eukaryota > Metazoa > Chordata > Aves > Coraciiformes > Cerylidae > Chloroceryle > Chloroceryle amazona. The sequence goes on along the minus strand of JANHFX010003564.1, from coordinate 62,134 downwards.
TTTTAAAAAAAATTTCCCTTTCCTTCAGTACTGTACTGTATTGAAACTGATTCCCAAAGGCATGGCTAGTTTTAGTATTAATTTGTATTAATTAACCTAGTCTTTCATTTACTGTGTATCCAGTGCTTAAATCATTCAAAGAGGTGTAGCAGAACTGGGGAAGTCCTAGAAAGGGGCAGCAAGAATGGATGAAGGTATGGAACCAGATGTGTTAGGAAGAACAATTATGTACTGGACAAGGCTTCAGCCTGAAAGAGACATGGCAGAGAATATACAACAGCTTATAAAAAAAACAACCAACCAAAAAACCCCAACCAAACAACAACAAAACCCAAACCAACCAACCAACCAAACCTAAATGTCATAGAGAAGATGAAGAGGAGCCACAAGAAGATAGTGCATCAGAAGATCAGGTAGATCAAACCAAGGGGGTACTGCTTTGTGCAAAACTTAGTTAATCTGTGGAATACCTAAAAGGTTATGTGAATTTAAAGATATGCTTATACAAATCAATTGAAGATGTCACGGTTTAGGGTCAGGACGGCCCCTTAGACCTGTAACAGATGCTCTCTATTAACCCCCCTCCCTTCACAAAGGGGAAGGAAAAGGAAATAAAGGAGAGAGACTC